>WNWK01043753.1:0-15373 GCA_009830355.1 Cherax destructor | reverse complement strand
ACACCTTTCATAAGTCCCTTTTTTTCTTTTTTATCACCCCCTTTTACTTCATTCCACCACTCACTCCTCTTCCTCCTGCACCCACCCTCCCTATAGCCACAAATTCGCCCCACTTTTTACTGCATTTTAAAACTATCCCAAACCTCTTCACCCCTTCCCCCACTACTAAATTTTTTACGCCCACCTTTCCCCAATAGTGCTTATATCTCACCCTAATTTCCCCCTCCCTTATTTATACATTTTTACCTCCTCTTAATTGCTGTTGCTATTTTTTTTTTGCCCCATGTCCCTTTTTTACTCTAACTGTAGCTACAACTAAAAATGATCCGATATATCCGCTGCCCTCTATAAAACCTGAAGCCACCCATAAACCCTTTTTATCCACCAATACAAATTAAAAAACTATTTTATTATGTACTATATCATCCCTTTTGTATACTTATTTATCCTCTTTATAGAATATTTTATTATTACCAAACTTCTTTCAACATATAGCTAAATTAAAGGCCCCCCATTTACATTTACCCTGGTACCCCAAATTTACCTACACTCTCTCCACAACATTTTCCCTATTTTACTTTAAAATCCCCAACCAACCCAACTCTCTACCCGGGGTTCAAAGCCCCCACGACCACTAACTTTTCCCCAAAAATCTCGCTCTCCCCTCCCCTTCTATCTTCTCCAGGTGCATAAACATTTACAAAACCCCATTTTTCACCCCCAAACCCTTTTATTTTATCCACATAATCCTTGAATTTATACATTTATATTCTTTACCTCCCTTTAACTGATTATTCAACATTATTCCCATATTTTGTCAACTCATTTGAAACCCCCACTTTAACCCCCATTTATTTCCCCCCATGAAACCTCCCCCCTTCAGCTTTGTCTCATTAAAGCCAAATCCAGTTTTTTTCATTCATAAATCTACAATCATCTTTTTTCTTATATTCACACAACATCCACATAAATTAACATAAATATGAGATGTTTTTCCAGCCCTTACGGAGTGAAATAAACCATTCGTGTCCAGACTGCAAAAACCCCTGGTTTGTTTAAAAACCCGGAACCTCCTACACTCTATGGGAGGTTACAGTTGGTGCTTGAATAATAGGCTTGCAACTAATAAGAACTGGGAAAATGGGTTTTGGCCAAAAGAGGTCAGATACAGAAAAAATTAGGGAGTGTTATGGGATGAGCTCCATGACATCAACCAAATAAACCCCAAGCAAAAATACATGACCAAAAGTTCATGGAAAACAGATTCACAGTAGATTGTTGTTTTATTTCAAAGGGAAACACTAAACCATAGGGGTATACAACATTGGAGAAATGAAAATGGTTTGACTCACAGAAGGGAAAAGGGAGTAACTTCGGATCAAGAGGGTATCAGTATCAAGATACCCACTAAAGAGATACACAGCATCTAAGTTAGGCAAAACCCAGCACATTGAGATAAACAAAAGTGCCCGGGGGGAAAGAGAGAGAAAATTTGATTTGACTGAAGGAAGGGGGGGGTCATAATGATGGAACAAAGCAAAAATTTTTTCCAATACTAATAATAACTTTGGCCAACACCAAAATCTTTTTAACAAAACCCCATTTCCCCATAGGAGGGGGACCAAAAAAAAAAAAAGTTTCTTTTTAAATTTGTAATGTATAAGGGGAAGGGGACTACCCGTTTTAAGTCGCTTATGACACGCATGGCTTCAAAAAAGAATTTGTTATTTCCCCTGGAGAAGGAAAAGAACAAGAACAAAGAAAATAAAAGAAAAGTAAGGGGGTGTATATATATGCTTGTACATGCATGTATAGGGGGACCAATGGAGATGTAAAGTCACCTGAAACCTTTTACACTCAATATGTAAAACAATTACAGGCTTCTGTTTCACACTTGCTTGGCAGAATGGTAATCCCCTTCTGGGCAGATGCTGTCTACCAACTTACTACCTAGAAAAAAATAGCATATACCAATAAAAAAACTGGCCAATACCCACCAATACCAATACTAACTCTAAGCCTCTACTAACACCACAAAATTAGCCAATACCCACCTATACCAATACTTTGGCACACCCCTAGAGGGTAATGCCAGTTTTTGGATCAAAGCACCTCCCATGAGGAAAATTAAACCAATAATTTCAGGAAATCTGCATATTTGAAATGTGCTAGTGCCAGCATTCCTTCAGTGCATGGTGGGAGGTATGGCGGGTGTGGGTTGCAGATTGTCTTTACGGGAGTCAGCTGGACAGTTAAGAGAATGAACACTTGGGGGCATTTTCTATATAAGCAAAAATTACCAACCGCTGCTCTTAACCAATCACATCGTACCTATACAGTGGACCCCCAGTTAACGGTCATAATTCCTTCCAGAATGCTGTTCAAGTGCCGTTACAACGAATTTATTAACATAAGGAATAATGTAAATTAGATTAGTCCTTTGGACCCCAAACATACACTTACAAAAGCACTTACAAAATACACTTTCATAATTTTTAGGGGTTTGGAGCAGGCCGTTAACCGGGGTCCACTGTACTGCCAATATGTACTGTTGTAATGGGAGACTGCTATCACCTTCATGCACTTCTATGAAGATTTGATTTAGAGTAAATTTAAAACCCCCAACATCAAAATGGGCCTAAAGTGCAGTTAAAAATAAATCACCACAGAATATGCTATTCTAGGTAGTAGGCTGGTAGACAGCAACCACCCAGGGAGGTACTACCGTCCTGCCAATGAGTGAAAACAAAAGCCTGTAATTGTTTTTTTCATGATGGTAGGATTGCTGGTGTCTTTTTCTGTCTCATAAACATGCAAGATTTCAGGTCATCTTGGTACTTCTACTTACACTTAGGTCACACTACACATTCATGTACAAGCATATATATAACACCCTCTGGGTTTTCTTCTATTTTCTTACTAGTTCTTGTTCTTATTCTCTTATCTCCACTGGGAAGTGGAACAGAATTCTTCCTCCGCAAGCCATGCGGGGTAAGAAGCGACAAAATGCCAGGAGCAAGGGCTAGAAACCCCCTTCTCCTGTTATATTACTAAATGTAAAAGGGGAAACTTCGTTTCATTTTGGGCCCCCCCGCTCGGTGGGAAACGGCCGACGTGTTGAAAGAAGAAGAAAGAATATGCTATAAGAAAATGGTACAGTATACAGTGGTCCCTCGGTTTTCGTGCATCTCCAAACTAACATTTAGTAAGTGTATTGTAAGTGCTGTTGCAAGTGTATTTTTGGGGATCTGAAATAGACTAACCTACGTGACATTATTTCTTAGAAGAAATTCGCTCGGCAATGGCACTTGAGCAGCATTCTGGAACGAGGACCCCTGTAATTGTCCGGTAGTTGTGAGCCACCTGGGAGGGAGACTGAAGGAAAGAGTAGACCCTTTGATACTATAAATAAAGACAGTGGAACCTCGGACCGAACAGCTCCCAACTCGAACAAAGCTTACACTCACCAAACAAACATGACCTGCTAGAACTTCGTGAAACTATTTCGTGTTTTTGTCATTTTTTTTTGTATATTATTTATAAATAAAGTCACCATGGGGCCTACGAAGATTAGGGGATAACAACCAAAAAGAAAATGGGTTGGAGACATTCATTCGATACTCCCAACAGATCAGCGCCAAACCTTCTGGAATGAATTGAATTTGAGTACCAAGGTTCCACTGTATTAGGTAAGCAACATATATTTTGTTCTTCATGATTTCAGGATGGTTTAAGTTTGATAATAACTTACTGTAACCTATATAATCATGTTTTTGTGTGCTACTGCTCACAGGATGAACGTGAGTGAGAAAATTAGCTATTCAGGTAGCACAAAAAATTTTTTGTTTTTGTTTTTCAAGACATGGGCCATCCCCCACCAAGGTAGTGTGACCCAAAAAAGAAGAAATATTTTCACCATCACTCACCCATCAATGTCTTGCCAGAGGAAGGCCATACTACAGTTTAAACCCCTTTGGCTGTCGCGACCCAAATCCTAGTGTCCCCTTTTTAGCAAAATACAGTGGCCCCTCGGTTTTCGTACAGCCCCAACTCGAACAATTATGTAAGTTTATTTTTGTAAGTGCTTTTGTAAGTGTATTTTTGGGGGTCTGAAATGACTAATCTAATTTACATTTGTCCATGGGAACAAATTGCTCGGTAATGACACTGAACAGCATTCTGGAAAGAATTATCGACAAAACCGAGGTCCACTTTTATTTTTGTATGTATTTTAGTATTAAGCAGTGTTTAAATTACATGTTTTAGTATTAAGCAGTGTTTAAATTATTTTATACAACCCCATCAATGTATAATATGCCAATAACAATAGGATTTTTTTTCATTTGAACGGATTAATCGTTTCCTATACAGTGGACCCCCGAGTAACGAAAAACTTCATTCCTGAAGCCTCCTCAAGTGCCATTACCGAACGAATTTACTCCTCAAGGAATAATGTCAGTGGATCCCTCGGGATCCACTGATTTCTAATGGGGAAAAATTCGTTGTATACGTCCTGTTTGGTATAAATCCAAGGTCCTGGAACGGATTAAAACGTATACCGAGGTACCATTGTAGTTTACCAACACTCTTATATGGGTGTGAAGCATGGGTGGTGAATGTTGCAACAAGGAGATGGCTGGAGGCAGTGGAGATGTCATGTCTGAGGGAAGTGTGGTGTGAATATAATGTAGAGAATTTGTAGATTGGAAATTAGGAGGAGGAGCGATTACCCAAAAATATTATCCAGAGGGCTTAGGAAGGGTTATTGAGGTGAATCGGACATGTAGAGAGGGTAGAACGAAATAGGGAGGAGGAAGTAAAGGAGGTTTTGTGTCGAGGGGCTTGGACTTCCAGCATGTGTGAGCGTATTTGATAGGAGTGAATGGAGACAAATGGTTTTTTAAAACTTGACGTGCTGTTGGAGTGTGAGCAAAGTAACATTTATGAAGGGATTCAGGGGAAAACCGGGAGGGGCCCGGACTTGAGTCCGGGAGATGGGAAGTACAGTGCCTGCACTCTGAAGGGGGGTTTTAATGTTGCAGTTTTATAACGGGGGCACCCTTGGCAAGACAGTGAGGGGAGGAACGATGATGAAAGTTTTTCTTTTCGCCACCCTGCCTTGGGGGGAATCGCCGATGTTTAATAAAAAATCCATAGTGGATAGAAGGGGGGTAGGGGGCGCCCAGGAAAAGTTGGAGGGGGGGAGTAAAGGGGATTTTGAATGCGAGGGGGTTGGACTTTCCCGCAAGCACATGAACGTATTTGATAGGGGGAATGGAAACAAATGGTTTTTTTGACTTATGGCTGTTGGAGGGAGAAGGTAACTTTTTTTAAGGGATTCAGGAAAAATGACAGGCCAGACTTG
Organism: Cherax destructor; assembly: GCA_009830355.1. NCBI lineage: Eukaryota > Metazoa > Arthropoda > Malacostraca > Decapoda > Parastacidae > Cherax > Cherax destructor. The sequence goes on along the minus strand of WNWK01043753.1, from coordinate 10,008 downwards.
AGTCCTGGAGATGGGAAGACAGTGTCTGCACCTGAAGGGGGGGTGATAATGTTGCAGTTTTAAAATGTAGGGAAGCACGCTTTTGGCAAGAGAGTGATGGAGGGAAAGATGACGAAAGTTTTTTTTTTTTGGGCCACCCTGCCTTAGTGGAAATGGGGAATGAAAAAAAAAATACAGTGGACCCCCGGTTTTTTGATTTTTTTGTCCAGAATGCTGTTCTGCCATTACCAAACGAATTTATCCCATAAGGAATAATGAAAATAGACTAGTCCTTTTTGACCCCAAAAATACACTTACAAAAGATTTAAAAAAAACACTTTCATAAAAGGGCGAGTTTGGGGGAGGACGAACACCGGGGTCCACTGTAATTTTATCTTTTGATAACTACAATTTATATAGTTTTTGTGATTTTTTAAATCTTTTTGGGCTGACACTGTCCGCTACTAGGGCCCCCTTCTCTCCTGCTCCAAAACACATACCTTTTCTTAAAGCTATGTATGGTTCCCGCCTCCACTACACCACTTCAACATTCCCCTTTCTCTATGTGTGTGTGTGTGTACCCCCCATTTGGGTTGGGGCAGACCAGCTCCTGGGCCCCCCCTCTTCGTCCGCTACTGGGTCTCTGTCTCCCTGCTCCAGAGCTTTATCATACCTCGCCTTAAAAACTATGTATGGTTCCTGCCCACTAATCTTTCAGACTATTCCACTTCCTGACTACTCTGTGGCTGAAAAATGCTTCCTAACACCCCTTTTGACTCATTTGAGTCTTCAGTTCCAGTTATGCCCCCTTTGTTTCTGTGTTTCTGGAACATCCTGTCACTGACCTTTTTTATTCCCCCAGTTTTTTGGGTCGTTTTTCCCCCTCTGACCCTTCTTTCCCCAGTTTTTTAGTCCTATTTCCTCAACCTTTCTTCATGGGGAAAACCCTGAGTTGTGGAACTAGCCTTTTTCGCAAACCTTTTCACTTTTCTAGTTTTTTTGTTTACCCGGTGTGGGTTCCAGACTGGTGTTGCATATTCTAGTATGGGCCTGACATACACGGTGTACAGTGTCTTTAACGATTCCTTGTTTAGGTAATTTTGTGTGTGTATTTTGTGTGTGTTGTGTACCCCCTAGTTGTGGTTGCAGGGGCCAGCAAAACCCTGGCCACGCCACTTTACTGGCCGCACGGGGCACCCTCCCCGCGCCATGATTTACAACCTCTTTTTAAAGTATGTATGGAACCTGCCCCACCCACACGCCCCAAACTATTCCACTTCCCACCACCCGTGATTGAAGAAATACTTCCTAACATCCTGTGATTCATCTGAGCTTTTAAGTTCCAACTGTGTCCCTTGTTGCTGTGTCCGATCTCTGGAAATTCTGTCTTTGTCCACCTTGTCAACCTCTCAGTATTTATATGTTGTTATATGTCCCCCATTTTCCTGTCCTCCCGTGTCGGGCGATTTCTTTGGTGTATGTATATGTGTGTGTGTTAAGTATGTGTGTATGTATGTGTGTGTATATGTGACCCAACAATTAATATTTGCACCAAGAACTCATTAACTGGGTGTAGACTAGTGAACTGCTCATTACTTTATACAGTGGTCCCTCGGTTAACGATGGTCCCCAAACTCACCCTTTATGTAAGTTTATTTTTTAAATGCTTTTGTAAGTGTATTTTTGGGGGTCTAAAAGGACTAGTCTATTTTACATTATTCCTTATGGGGATAAATTCTTGGTAATGGCACTTGAACAGCATTCTGGAACGAAAAATATCGTTAACCGAGGTACCACTGTAATTTGTTCATGATTGTAACCTTCCTTTCAACACCTCAGCCATTTTCCACTGAAGACGGTGGGGCCCAAAAGGAAAAAAGAAAGTTTCTCCTTTTACATTTAGTAATTTATTCAGGAGAAGGGTTACCAGCCCTGTCCCGGCATTTTAGGCGCCTCTACGACACGCATGGCTTACGGAGGAAGAATTCTGTTCCATTTCCCCTGGAGATAAGAGGAAATAAGAACAAGAACTAGTAAGAAAATAGAAGAAAACCCAGAGGGGTGTATATATATGTTGTACATGAATGTAGTGTGACCTAAGTGTAAGTAGAAGTAGCAAGATGTACCTGAAATCTTGCATGTTTATGAGAAGAAAAAAAACACCAGCAATCCTACCATCATGTAAAACAATTACAGGCTTTCGCTTTTTCACTCACTTGGCAGGACGGTAGTACCCCTGGGCGATTGCTGTCTACCAACCTACTACCTAGGGTGATTGTAACCATGTACTATAAACATAAGTAAGTAATTTTCTTACATGATTCATTACCTTTGTAACTTGTGAGTTCATTACCTTTTTAACTTGGGGTTCATTACCTTTGTAACTTGTGAGTTCATTACCTTTTTAACTTTGGGGTTCATTACCTTTTTAACTTGTGAGTTCATTACCTTGTAACTTGGGGTTCATTACCTTTTTAACTTGCTCAGCTATCAAAACTTTGGGGCCCAGTCCCTGGATCCATTATGTACCTCTGTAATCTTTTGACTACCGCCCACAGGATGGGTATGGGGTATAATAAAGATATCAAACTAAACTAACACTAATATTAGGTACTGAAATAGTAATCAAATAGTCATAAACACACTGACAGGTGAACAATTTCACCTGCCTTGGTCACATACTATTGTCTAGAAAAATACGACAAAGTATTTTCTGGGAATGATATAGTAGAAATCCTAGGCATTAAAGTTGAAAATAGGAATTTGTAATTATCCTAGATATAAACCACCATCAGCAACTGCTGAGGAATTCACAGATCAGTTAAGGAAGATAGATAGCTATCTGGATAGGCTAGAAAATCTCACAACAAATATTTTACCTTTAATCTCCCACATGAAAAATGGAAGAGGGAACAACGAATGTTATACGTACTGTGCCAGAAATATCTCTGGGAAGCACCCTGGCTTAACAGGCACATACCAGGGAACTAATGAGGCTTAGTGAAAAGTACTCATTGAACCAACAGATAACTGATCCCACTAGAAATAAAAAATACCTTGGATTTGATATTCACAAACAACAAGGAACTAATCAGAGACATAACAGTTACAAAACAATATACAGTGGACCCAGGAAATCGGCTGGTCTGATTATCGGCCGCTTCGACGATCGCTTTTTTCAGCCCAATTTTCCCCGACATCGGCCCGCGACCAGACTTGTCTGCCTGCCTGCACTTGCGCCCCTCCCGCGCAGGTGTCGTGAGCCAGTCTAGCTTTGTTTACCATTGAGTGAACATTACCCAGCGTCATTCAAACATTTCACAATAATTTATTGTGTTTATTGATTGTCACTGAAATAAGTCACCATGGGTCCAAAGAACCCTTAGGGAAACCCTGTGGTAAAGAAAGCAGGAACACCATCAACTGAAGAAGGAGATAGTTGAAAATCCTCATGGGATTAATTGTATTTACATTATTTCTTATGGGAAAATAGTTCAAATATCGCCAGTTCCGTTTTTTAGGCCTAGCTCCTGGAACGGATTAGGGCCACTCCGGGGTCCACTGTACTCTGATCACATCATAGAAGTTCAAACAAGATTAACTCAGGGTTGGGGAACTGAATCACTAGAGACAGGATGTTCAGTAAGTTTAATTTAAACAACCATAGAAATGACTGGGGAAAAAAAAACCAAGAGCTATCAGACATATCCTGGGAATCAGACATGAGTGCTCTAAATTCCCACCAGTGCCTAGAGAAGCTAAATACAGAAACATACAAGGTGCATACAAGGAAGCGCACCATTGAAAAAACCCAGATCAGATATGAGAGACAGCGAGGAGATGGTACAGAAGAAGAAAACAGGTTACTGAATTACTTAAAAACACAAATATGCTGTAACAGAGGAAAGATAGTCTTAGCCGAGAGATCATTGAGTTAGAGCAAAAACTTAGGATGTCATACCTAACAAATGAAGTACAAAGGGAACAAAGGGCCATACAGGTTATTGCAAGAAACCCAAAATTTCTATTCCTATGCAAAATCCAAGCTAAGAACTATCTGTAGAATTGGACCATTATTGAGAGGAGATTTGTATAATGACGATGAACAGAAAATGAGTGAAATCCTATAAGAACAGTATGAGCCGGTTCAGCAGCCCACTAAATGACAGCAAGGTAGAAAATGCAGAATCATTTTTCACTCCAGCAGAAGGCTGCACAGCCCAACTAACGACATTAGTACAAATCCCATAGATTTTGAAAAAGAAATGGATAACATGCCCACTCACTCAGCACCTGGACCAGATTCATGGAATGCTCATTTATAAAGAAGTGCAAAGTACACTATCACGAACCTCAGTATTCTTTTGAAAAAGAGCTTTGATCTAGGTGAAATACCAGAGGCCTTAAAGAGTACAGACAAAACTCCTTTGCATAAGGATGGTAGTAGAGCACTAGCTAAAAACTACAGACCAGAGCCCCTAACTTTTCACATCATAAAATTTTTCAAAGAGTGATGAGACGGCAGATTACAAATGTCATGGACCAGCACAACCAGCATAACCTGTCACAGCTGCTGAACCATTATGACAGAATTATGGAGGCGTTGGGAAAACACCATAATGCAGATATGATTTAAAAGATTTTGCAAAGGTGTTTGACAAATGCAATCATGGAGTGATAGCGCATAAAATGAGGGCCATGGGCATTACGGGAAGGTAGGAGATGGATTTTCGGTTCCTAACACAGAACACAAAAGTAGTAGTAAACAGAGCAAGATCCAGCATCAGTGAGGTAAAAGCTCAGCGCACCAAGGCACTGTCCTGGCACCTCTGCTGTTTCTCATCCTTATAGCAGACATAGATAAAAACACCCATCACAATTCTGTATCATCATTTGCAAATGACACTAAAATAAGCATGAAAGTCACTACGGTAGAGGACATTGAAAATTACAGGAAGATATAAGCAAGGTTTTCCAGTGGGCAGTGGAGAACAACATGACGTTCAATGGTGATAAGTTCCAGCTGCTTAGGTATGGAAAGAATGAAGAACTCAAATTGAACACTATATAAAAAACTCAAGAGAGTCACCAAACAGAACAAGAGGAGCACATGAAAGACCGGGAAAAAATTATGTCAGCTGACCTTTCTTTTTAAAGACCATAACAAGACAAAGATCACACAGCCAGGAAGATTACGGGGTGGGTATTGAGAACTTTAAAAACAAGGGAAATAATGCCAATGGTGACACTCTTCAAATTGCAGTGCTCCTCATTTAGAATATTGCCCAGTGCTGACGGCCCTGTTCAAAGCAGGAGAAATATCAGGGCTGGAACAAATACAGAGATCGTTACGGCTCACACTGAGCCAGTGAAGCACCTAAATTACTGGGAACGCTTCAAGTCTTGAACATGTACTCACTGGAGCGGAAGAGAGAGAGATACATGATAATATATAATCAGTGGTGTGCACAGCTAACCGAAAAGTTAGTTTGTTTAACCCTAATCCGCTAACAAAAAAATTAGCTACACTAATGTTAAAGGGCCAAAAAAGTTAGTGGAAGCTAATGCAAATGCTAACTTTTTTCACATGAATCAGATTTGGTTTAGTTTTTTGGTTTTTTGTTTTTAAAACTTTTAGAACAGACCTGAGAGTTTCCCCTAATAAGATACGTACATCTTCTTTTTTTTCTTTCAACATGTCGGTCGTTCCCACCGAGGCAGGGTGGCCCAAAAGAAAAAAGAAAGTTTCTCCCTTTTTCATTTTGTAATATACAGGAGAAGGGGGTTTTTTAGCCCCTTTCTCCGGCATTTTAGTCGCCTCGAAAACGCATGGAAAACATATAAGGTTTTAATGAGAAGCTTTGACCCAAAATAAAAACTCTAATTTTTTAGGCTAATGGGAAAACACAGTGTTGGAAACAGTACTCATCTTTAACCCTTTGGGGTTTTTGGGCCCTTAGTCGGCTTATGCACCAGGGTTTTTTTCGACTAGTACGCCTAAATTCCCCGCGCCTCAAATCAAGTGGAAACAGGATGGTAGGCCTAGATGTGAGAGAATGGGCTTGCGGGCAGTGTGCAGATAAAAAAATCCCACCACAGGGATGAGAAAAAAAAAATGACCGTGTTTTTGTTTAAAACAGCGACTTTGCAGTCTATTTTCATATGTATTTATGCTTGTATACTGCTTTCTTAGTCTCATTTGATAGAATGGATGATATATTACAGAAATAGAGATAATTTTGACTGGTTTCACGATGACAAGTACAGTGGAATCCCCGGTTAACGAACACCAAGGAATTGCAATTATGTAAGTATAATATTGTAAGTGGTGGGAAGTGTATTTTGGGGTCTGAATAGACTAACCTAAATGACATTTTTCTTAAGGAAGTAAATTCATCCGGTAATGGCACTTGAGCAGGTTTTGAATGAATTTTTTTGTTAACCGGGTTCCACTGTACCTTGAAACAGAGTGCAAAGTAGCAAAAATGTTCGATTTTGCTGATGTTCAAGAGTAAACAAATCATGCCATGCATCCAATACACATCAACTGGGTAGTCTAATATTTTTTGCAGAAGTGCGCTGATGTTATTTATACCTTTTGGGTACAATGATGCAGTTTTATACATAACAGTAAATCTTCTATTTTTTGTGAGAATAAAATTCAAAATGGAAAGCAAAAAGTAATGTAAGGGGGCCTGAAGACGTGACTAATGAACAGATAAAATGTTATTTTAGTGTCAGGAATGTCTGTCTTGTTTATTCTACCTATTTTGAAATTAGAATTTTTTGGGAAATTTGTGAAATTGGCCAAATTGTAATTTGACCACCTTATTGGTAGTTCAAACCCAATTGGCGGTTTCTATACCAATTGATAGAACAAATGGAATTCTGGGGAAATAGCTATAATTTTAGGGGACTGAAACATTGAATTTGCCAAAATAGTAAAATGGGCAAACGCGAGGGTAAATGTCATTGATACCGCTAACTTGCGAGCATAATTCCGTTAGTTTTCCATCACCTCATAATTTGGTGGCATTATGATCGGAAAGTTTCCCTTATCATTTCACAAAAAAAATTTTTATTTTTTTTTCCGAAAATTTGGGACCCTGAGAACAGCTGAGGGGGCCTTGACCCCAAAGGGTTAATACTCAGTATAAGTACCAGTGTTGTAAAGTACCGAGTAAAACTACTTAAATAACTTTTTCGCAAATGGACCCCGAGTAACGGTCTGTCCAATATGGTTTCTTCGGTAAAGGTTGCTTTTTGGTCAATATTTTTCTCGTAGCAGTTTTTCTGTAGCGGTCCATACCAGACCTGTCTGCCTGCCTGCGCTGGCGCCTTTCCGCACAGGACACCAGTCTAGCGTTGTTTACACTTGAGTGAACAATACCCAGGGGCTCATTCAAACATTCACAATACATTTGTTGTTTTTATTGGTGGTTTAGTGATTGTCACTGTGAAATAAGTCACCATGGGTCCAAAGAAGCCTTTCCCAGTGGCCCCCAGTGGTAGCATTCATGCAGGGAGTGTAGCATTCATGCAGGGGGTGTAGCATTCATGCAGGGAGTGTAGCATTCATGCAGGGAGTGTAGCATTCATGCAGGGAGTAGCATTCATGCAGGGGAGTGTAGCATTCATGCAGGGAGTGTAGCATTCATGCAGGGGGTGCATTCATGCAGGGAGTGTAGCATTCATGCAGGGGAGTGTAGCATTCATGCAGGGGGTGAGCATTCATTTGGGGGGTGTAGCATTCATGCAGGGAGGGAGCATTCATGCAGTGGGAGTGAGCATTCATGCAGGGAGTAGCATCTATGAGGAGTGTAGCATTCCCTGCAGGGAGTGTAGCATTCATGAGGAGTGTAGCATTCATGCAGGGAGTGTAGCATTCTATGCAGGAGTGTAGCATTCATGCAGGAGGTAGCATTCATAGGAGGTAGCATTCATGCAGGGAGTGTAGCATTCATGCAGGGGAGTGTAGCATTCATGCAGGGAGGAGCATTCATGAGGAGTTGGATCATGCAGGGAGTGTAGCATCCATGCAGGGAGTGTAGCATTCATGCAGGGGGTGTAGCATTCATGCAGGGAGTGAGCATTCATGCAGGGAGGAAACATTCATGGGGGTGAGCATTTTGCAGGGAGTGTAGCATTCATGCAGGGAGTGAGCATTCATGCAGGGAGTGTAGATTCATGCAGGGAGTGTAGCATTCATGCAGGGGGTGTAGCATTCATGAGGGAGTGTAGCATTCATGCAGGGAGTGTAGCATTCATGAGGAGTGTAGCATTCATGCAGGGGGTGTAGCATTCATGAGGGAGTGAGCATTCATGCAGGGAGTGAGATTCATGAGGAGTGTAGATCCCTGCAGGGAGGTAGATTCATGCAGGGAGGTAGCATTCATGCAGGGGGTGTAGCATTCATGCAGGAGTGAGCATTCATGCAGGGAGTGTAGCATTCATGAGGAGGTAGCATTCATGCAGGGAGGTAGCATTCATGGGGGGTAGCAGGCATGCAGGGAGGGGGAGGAAGGGAGGGAGTGGGGGTTTCCTTCCAAACACTAACCCTCCCCCCGTCCTCCCTATCTTCCAGATGCCAGCAACTATCTTCAATGAAGGTAAGTAAATGTTATTTTAAATGTTTAATTATAAATTTATTACACTACTTTATTTTATTTATACAGTGGTACCTTGACTTCATTATATTTTTCATTCCAGAATGCTGTTCAAGTGCCATTACCAAACGAATTTATCTCCTTAAGAAATAATGTAAAATAGACTAGTCTGTTTAGACCCCCCAAAAGTACACTTACAAAAGCATTTAAAAATAAACTTACATAACAGGGTGTGTTTGGGGACCATCGTAAGTCGAGGTACCACTGTAATTGTTTTGTGAATGTAAAAGTTAGTAATCTTTACAAAATCTAATTTTTGTGAATATTTTTGGATGTCTGGAACGGATTAATTGTATTTACTTTATTTCTTATGGGAAATAAGGTTTCAGTTTTGAATTTTTCGTGTTGAGGTCTAGCTCCTGGGAAAAGATTAAGACCGAAGTCGAGGACCACTGATTTACTTTTTAAAAAATACTGAAATTGCTCACTACTTTTACTTATACTGAAGTCTGTTATTACTTACTTCACTACAATCTGATAATGATACATTACTCATTACATCATCAGTAATTTTTGAGTAAACACCGAGAAAAGTTAGTAGAGTAGTGAGGTAGTTTTACTTAGTTATTTTACAACACTGGGAAAGGTACTGTACTTATAAACTGTCATAACTTGCAATATCCACCAAAATTAAGAAAATATAAAAGCTATAGTAGTAGTTTTAAAAAGCGCTTATAACTTATAAATACTTTATAAGATAATCCTCCAGCTGTTTATGGCTGACACATGACGCACATGAAGTACAAAATATTCGTTTGATCCCTTGACTTGAGGACAAAAAGGTCATCCAGGTGGGGCCACGGGTTCTGTGACTTCTGGCCCTCAGCCTGAGCGGCCTCTGCTTTAACCACAGCTGCTGCAGACTCTCAACGACACCCTCAGGTGGGAAAAGAAACGACTCTCATGTTCATAACGATAAGTGACAACGCATCCTGGTGATCGCTGACACTGTAAGACCATAACAATGCTGCTCAGATGCTCCTGCTGCATTGACAACTCACGTTTCAGTAGTCAGCCAATAGCATGCCTGACTGACTGTTTTAGACACGCCCCCCAACAGACAGGAACAAACACGTTCGCCATTGAAAAGGCATTGCTTTCCGACACCCAAAAACGTATGAATTTTTTTAGCGGACTCAAAGTTAGCGGAACTTTTTTTAGCGGAAGCTAATTTGTCCGCTAACGGTTTCTGTGGAGAAAATTCTCCGAGAGGGGGTATCAGCCCTTTCTGCCCCTCTCCCAGGGGGCCGGGCCCCGAAAAAAGGGGCCCGACAGCTGTCTGGCTTCCTGATCAACAACCTTTAAATGGTAACAGATGTAGGGCCCAACCAAGAAGTCACTATGCCTGACCAGTTTAACCATG
>WNWK01043752.1:0-15373 GCA_009830355.1 Cherax destructor | reverse complement strand
CACAAATTCCCCTTGTTTTTGACCCCTTTAAGTTTTTTCTGCCTGTTTTTTTTGGGCACTGGAGGGTTTGTACCTTATAAGATCACTGGCACATTTTTAAAGGTTCTGGGACCAAGGAGCCCCAAAAAACAAAAAACACGGAACAAAAAGGCCGCTGAACCTATCCCAGGAAAACCCACTACCAACATTGTGTTCATTACATTTATCAGCAGTGCTATTTTTCAACATTAATGTCAATGTGGTTAATTCCATCACACTGGGCATCATCACTTACATGACCCCATCACTATTACTAACTATGGAGACCACTGCCCTCATCCCACTCGGCATCCCCCACTTATACCCCCTCATAACAATAAACCCAAAAGAAACAGCACTGCCCCCTCGGTGCTCACTATAGTTATAAACACAGCTTTTGGGGCCCTGTCATTCCATAAATTAAAGGGCCCACCACCCCCTTGGTTTCAGCCACCTCGCTTTCGTTTGTGAAAAACCTTCCCATTGGTACGCTCTCACTTTCCCTTTGTGCTCAATTTGTTGCTTCAGAAGAAATTGTTCTCTCCAGTAGTCAATGTGGGATTTGGAGGTTGTATACCAACGAGCAACCCTTTTAGGAACATCTGGGGAGGGGAACCCCGGTCAGCTGAGCTCGGGGCTGACTGTCAGCTGACTCAGCTGGATTTAAGGAAAAGGACACTGGGGGGCCTTGTTGATGTGCTTCCCGGGTGAAGGGGTGTTGTCTGGGGGCAGGAAGGACCCCCATTCCAGACCCCCGGGACCTGCAGGCCGGGGGGTCATAATGGGGGGGTGCGGTTTGCGATGGGGGCCAGCCCCTCACACTGCAGTCAGCATGAGCTGGGGACTCCTGAAGTTTTTAAATTGATAATCTTTTAAGAAACAGTCTTTTGCTTTTTGATAAATAAAACCCCCCCTTTCCGAAGAATGAGCATTGGCACCCCTGAAACCCCTATGTGATTTCTGGGCTTTTCCCTGGCAATGTCCCCCCAATGTTGACACTTATAAATACATTGGGAGGTCTTTGATTAATGTTATATTTAAAGGGGCAGGGATGAAATGGCCAAAGTCCCTGGCCAGTCCCTCAGAAATCAGACTTGGGGTCGACGGGGGTTTTCCCCCAAACTCTGACCCAGATATTTAGGTTTAAATGCTTGTTGACGTTGTATATGACAATGAGCACTTTAGGTGCCCTAGGTGGGGCAGTGGGAGTTTAAATTTTGGGTTGTATTCTTTGGCGGGAAGTTTGTCTATAAATTTTGACTCATTACCCAAAATTTCGTGGGGGGCCCTCATAAAGGAAAAACTTTTTATTTTTCCCCTGGCTTTCTACCAATTTTTGAAAACCAATTACATTTATCCCCGGGATCATGTTTTTGGGGTTCCCAACCCGGGGACAGTTTGGGGAGGGGGGGCCCCCTTAGGGTTTGGGGCCAAGTTTTCCCAACCCCTTTTCCCTTTTCCCCAGAGTTTTTACAAAGGTATGTTTCAAATCTCCCTTCACCCCGGGATTTGGTCACGGAATCCTATACTCCAAGCTCACACAGCATTTTCCCACGGGGAGGGGTTAAAGGATCCCGGTTTATGGGAGGGTCAAGGGACATTCCCCTAAAAGAAAAAGGCCCAATTTTGGGCCGGGAAAGAACCCTTTTTGGGACCAGTGCGGTCATAGATGGTTTAAAATCCCTATTTTGGGAAATTTGGGGTTTCCCCCCAAAAAAACCCAGGGGCGGGCCCAAATCCAAACCAGCCTGTGCCATCACCATATACTTTTCACCCCCAACACCCCATCCCGCCAGCCAGGGGGAAGGGGCGAGCGGGCCTGGGCCCCCGATCCCCTCCACGGTTGCACCACACCCAAGAAAAAAACCCTCCCATAGACCCAAAACCAGGCAGTCCCACGGGCAGGACCAGGCCCCGACCCGCCATACGACACACCCTGCATCGCCCCCAAACCTTTCCGCAGAGACGGACGCCCGCCGGCGTACCTAGGGGATTACGTTCAAAGGGGGATTTTCCCTGGGGAAAGGGGGAGTGTGGGATTGAGTGACTTTTAGTGAAGTAAAGGGGGGGCCGGCCCGGCACCATGCCCCCGAGGTGAGGGGAAAACTAAAGTGAAAAAGTTTGGGGGGCCGACGGCACGTATTCCCTTTCCCTAATACTGAAGTCAGTAATTATGTGTTATGTGGGGGAAGGGTACTGCACCCCCCAACAGGAATTTCCGTCTGTACAGTGAACATTAATGATATATTAGGACTAGGGGGTTTTAAATGTAGTTTACCTAGTCAGGGTGCACCCCAATTTGTTGTTGAGATAAAAGATGATTTTGGGATGAGTTGCAAGGGGGTTTTTGTTTCATTTTTTCTGAGTTATAGTTGCTGGAAGATGTTTGCTGTTCACTACAACTGAGTCAGATAATTGTTGTTGGTCGAAGTGGTCTTGAAATTGTTCATAACATCTGTAAGTTGTAAGTCCATTTCTTTCTTTTTCATTCTTGATGTCGGTGGTCAGGGGGTAACTTGTTCTACGCCCCTCCGGCGGGTAAGATTTTGCCGGGTTAAATCACCACTAAGTCCCCTTCCCAACCTTGACAGAGTGGGGGTGTCCCAGGTGCGCGTCAAGTGACCCCGGGACCAGTTGGTGACGCTTTGTTTTCACAAAATGGGAACTACAGGAGGAGAGGTCAACACCGTCTGCTTGGAATTGTTAAAAGGAGCCGTTTATCCGCAATGCCGACGCTCTTTTACCACTCATCATTCGGGATACTCTCAAGATACCTACCGAAGATTTGTATGGCGTTCACTGAATGGTAATGCAGAATTTTTTGTGAAAATTTGTGTCACCTGTAGTCTAAAAGGGTCGTGACACGTATCAAGAACGGCCTATTGTTGTCAACAATAGTTTGGGAGGGCACTTCGCGACTTTCGGCACATTACTCATGGATTCGTCTTCGCAACATTCCATTTGAAGCCGATGAAGCTGAGACGACGTGTGTTTAAGTTACGGGACTATACATGCTGTCAATGTGGGGCGATGGTCCCAAGGAATCTATGCTGGGATGTTAGAAGGGTCTTTTTCCATGAAATGACTTTGAGACAGCCAATTCCATCATATGTGACTATGAAGATTTCAGGACGCAAATCTACGTTACCTATCCAGGGCAGGTAGACGCCGTCTGGTGGTGGCCGGCCATATGGCCGCGAATTGCGAGCGACGGAGGTGGCACAGCGGACGGAACAACCTGAACCCAACTTAGTGTAATGATGGATGAGTCGTTCACCCACCGAAGGATGACATACCGGTGTAGAGGACGTTCGGGAAGGTGTTACCTGTTAATGGGAAATGGAGTGCAGCGGTGGAGGCTGCAGAGGAAGTCGTCTTGACGTTGCCACCAGCATCTGAGGGCGATGAAGATGGTGATGCCGGGGTGAGTCACCTCTGGTGGAAGAGGTGCTGAGCCTGTCCATAGAGTTGCCTGGTTTTGACGAAATTCAGAGGCTCCTTGACAGCCCGACGCCAGTGGATTTCGTATCCACGCGTGATTTCACCGGTGGTGAGACTGTACTTGTGAGTAGTGTGGGTGCAGAGGAAGGCGTGACCTCATAAGTCTGTGATAGAGGCAGACGTGGAGGTGCACAGGGAAGATAATATGGGTGATATGGAGTACTAGGAGCTTCCGTAGAGGCCAGAGTACACCCGTGGAGGATGACATTCTAACTCCAGGCCAGAGGACAAGCAAAAAGGTTTGGCAGATGTAGCCAAAGGCAGATGTAGCCTTAGGTAAGTTAGGTGGGAGTGGTGGGAAGTCCTTTAGAAGTAGTAGCGGTAAGTCCAAGTCAGGTTTGTCCGCAACTGGGAGAGAAATGATAAAACCCCACCACTGTCTTCAAGTGCATTACAATAAATGTTAATGGCCTCCGTTCAGAGGTCAAGAGACGATGGGTGGAGGTATCACTAAGACGTTTGGATGTAGATGTGTTCTTTATGCAAGAACATAATTTTAGGTGTGGAAGTGAGTTGCGAGTGCGAGGGTATACATGTTATGTGGGAACTCGGACAAGTTCAAAGGTGGGGTTGTAGTAGGCATACGGGAGACCAGTCCTTTTACGTTGTTGGCATGGGATTGGGGCGGTGGGGACGGTTGTGCGTTGTTGTGGGAACATGGGGACATATACAAGTAGGTTTTATTTGTGTGTATATGCCAGCAACATCTAATAGACGGGTGAAGGAAGATTTTTGTACGCGAGCATTTAGTATATTTTTAAGGGGCCTCCCTTTAGTTTCCGTGATTGCCGGGGATTGGAATTGTGTTATTAGGGAAAGGATGTTGAGCCAAGAGGTGGGGTGTCTCTTAGAAATTTTACGGATGTACTGCGGGCGGTTGGTGTTGTAGACGTGATTGAGGTGGGGGTGGAACGTAGATTTCACATTTTGTCGTAAAGGTTATGCCGTACGTTTAGATAGAGTGTACATCACTGATTTAATACATTGTGGGAGGGTAGAATGTGTGGATTTGGGTTTCACGGACCATAGGGCGTGCTGGCAGCTCTAGAATGGGAAGGTGTTGTTCGAGTTTTCCCTAGCTACTGGAAATTAAATGTTAGATTGTTGAAGGGTTTAGAGGCTTTGGAGACTTTTGGGTTATGGTGGGAGAGATTGTGGGACGGTGGTAGAGGAATCGGGAATGTGGTGGATTGGTGGAATTCAAGAGCTAAGTTGGCAATAAAGGGTTTTTACATAGGTTAGGGAGGAAGATGCGTCATATAGGTACGGAAAGCAGAGGTACCTTGAGGGTCAGTTGAGAGATTGTTACGGTGCGGAGGAAGGTATGATGAAGCAGAAATAGTGTGTCTTAGAAGTCAATTACAGGATATACAGAGCGAGAATTTTCAGGCGTTGAGGGTGCGGGCGGGGATAGAGGAGGTGCTATGGGGGATAGGCCCTCTGTTCGAGTCCTTCGGTTTCAGGTTGCACGCAAGGCGAAACGGTGATGTTTTTGGTTGTTGATGAGGACTTGGCTGGATACTGTAAGGGACAAAGGCTATGTACTACAGAAAGCATGGGGAACTATGCGGATAAATGTTTTGCACAAAATGGATTGGTAGAGCGGGAATCAGGAGGCGAGGGGAGGCTTACTACATAGTATAGTAGCGAACGTGAATGATGTGGATAGAATGGCCATGGAGGGAAGTATAACGGAGGAGGAGGTTGCCCAGGCCGTTCGGGGTCAGGCAATGGGAAAATCGCCGGGTTGGGATGGAATTTCAGGGGATTTTTATGTAGTCCATTGGGAAACGTTAAAACACGTCCTGGTCCGTTTATACAATTCTATGAAAGATGATGGAAAAATGGGTGGGAGGTGGGGTTGGGGATCGTGGTTTTAGTGCCGAAGGTACACATACATGGAACTCTAGGGGAATATAGACCCATCACGTTGTTAGGAGCAGATTATAAGATTTTTGCAAGAATTTTAGCTAATCGTATGAAACGAGTGTTAGATAAAGTGGTATGGGAAGGGCAATATGGGATTCCTGGAAGGTCTATGAGGGTCGGCCATCGTAGAATTAAAGGTTTTGTGGAGGAACGTCATGGGGAGGAGTATTGGGATTGGATTGGGAAAAGGCTTTTGATAATGTAGATAGGAGACTTTATTTGAAATATTATTAAAACAGGGTTTTGGGGAAGAGATAGTGTCATGGGTGCATATGCTATACATTGATGCAAAACTACAGGTTCAGGTGAATGGGAGGGTGGGGTCCGCGATAGGCATGGGGTGGGGGCTGCGGCAGGGTGTCCCCTCTCCCAGCTCTTGTTTGCCTGTTTGCAGGACCCTTTTTATAGGTTAGTTAACGGAGGAGTGGGGCAGGGTTTTAGTGCGCAGGGTGTAGAGGTGGGCATCATAGGATACGTTGATGATACTACCATAATGGTGCTTAGTAGGGTAGGTTTGGATTTCATTAACAGGGTTATAGTTTTTTTTGGAGATGCGTCAGGGATGCGTGTTAACAGGGAAAATTAAAATTTTGGAGGTGGGGTCCTGGGTGGGGGGGACGTTGGGCAAGGAGTATGGGTGGAAAACTGTCGAGAGCCTTAAAATATGTGGAGTACATTTTTGTGACGAGGAAAGATCTGCAAGAACAATTAATTCGTCTTCAGTTGTAGATGCAGCCATTCGTAGAATTGCTTCCGGAGGATGTACTGAGGTTACAGAGGAGAGTTTTGAATTTTATATGGGGATTCCGTCGACATTGGTTGGGGAAGGATGTCGTCATGACAAAAATAGCTAAGGGAGGTATGGGGTTAATACCGGTACATAGGCGTTTGATTGGTATTTATGTGCGGCAGGAATATCTAGAGCGAGGCGGAGTTAGGGGCGAGGTTGATGCAGTAATGAGAGAGGTTAGAAGGTGGTGGGTGGGTAAGGATTTAATGTTGTGTGAAGCCATGTTGGCATCTATTGGTAGCACAAACCCCAAGAGGGTAAAGGTATGTAAACTGGATAATATTGGTATGTACATGGGTGAGGTCATTGGTGAGGAGGTTTATCCGGTTACCATTGGAAGACCATATGGTATTGGTTCAAGAGATTGCGATTGCAACCTCGGGTTCGAGAAACTGATTCCGCTTCCTTCATGGCATCCTAGCGTCTAGGCGCAGTTGTATGTAATGGGTGTGACTCAGGATCAAAACTGTGTCGTGTGGATGGCGGAAACGGCCTACCATGTCGTATACTTTTGTGAAGAATTAGTAAGGGTGAGGAACTGGTTTCAGGGCATCCTACGACAGGTAGGCGGTGCGGATTGTCAATGCTTAGGGCGTTAAGTTTAGAGGTATGGGGTTGTTCGGATGCGGTCCGACGATCGGTTTCGTACTTGGTACTCGATTTTTTATATGTTTCTTGGGGATGCGGGAGATTAGAAGTGCGACGCGCATCAGGGCACTGGCGTGTCGGTTTTACAGAACGAAATGTAGAAATCGTGAAGTGTATGGACATAGCTGGAGAGAGACTTTTCGTTGGGATATAGACATCTAACGATGGATGTATTAAAGGGTTTGTGACATCCACTGCGTGTTGAATGGTACCATGACGGAGCGTGTGGGTTGGTCTTCGGTGAGGGGGAGGTGTTTTCATTTTATGTATGAAGTGCGCTAGTGAAAAGGTGTGCAAGATGTGGGATGTGGCCTAGGATGAGGGAAGGTGACCTGTAGTTGGTCCGGGGTTAGGTTTCTCAGTGTGATCGTGGACTCAGACTGGGGGGGGGGGAGTTCAAAATGGAGACAGTGCAGGTTTTATCATTTTGGTGGAACTGTTAGTTATTAAGTGGTAGGTAAACTTCTTTTGCATGGAGAGAGTCGGTCTTATATAGTAGTATAGAGGTATGAGAGTTGGATATTCAAAATGGGCTATTTAGTCCGAAGACTTTCAAAGACAGTGACAACCCATTGTGCCAAATAAGGGTTATATCCTCTGTTTGCGTTACTTTTGTGGTCTTTCATAGGACCGACTCAGATTGTGCGAATTGACAACATGGAGAGATTTTCAAGTTGTATATCTGATGGATAGAACATAGTATACAATTAGGCTATGATTCTTATTGGTGTTGCTTGGTCATGTGTTAAAATTTCTTGTGTTCCGATGTATACTGGTAATATGTACTGAGGTTTAGTTAGGTGTTTTGTGTACCTAGTAAGAGGGGGGGAGGGAATTAAGAGCATAAGAGATCTAATGCCAGAGAATCTAAGGTTTTTCTGATGATATCAAAAGGACACCTAGTTTTGTGTTAGGGAGCACGCCAAAGCATGTGGAGAGTTATGGCAATTAACCTTGGATGGTATGTTACCATGAACAAGACCTGTGGTAGGAGAATTGTGTTTTGTAGCCTCGAATGTTTTGTAATGATTGGAAACATAAACTTAGGTACTTCTTGATCCCCATGTAACATACATGAGAGTTAGACTGGAGTCCAGTGTAACATACATGAGAGTTAGACTGGAGTCCAGTGTAACATACATGAGAGTTGGACTGGAGTCGAGTGTAACATACATGAGAGTTGGACTGGAGTCCAGTGTAACATACATGAGAGTTGGACTGGAGTCGAGTGTAACATACATGAGAGTTGGACTGGAGTCGAGTGTAACATACATGAGAGTTAGACTGGAGTCGAGTGTAACATACATGAGAGTTGGACTGGAGTCGAGTGTCCACAAAGATAATTTGTATTGAACAAATATGTGTTTCGACTTAACTTGTATGTAATACTAAGGCAAACGAACAACATCTATGTATGGCAAATAGTATACATGGTACGGTTGATAATGATTTGTAAATGTATTAGGGGGTGTTGTCGGCGTGTTGTAATATTAATAAGCATTGTTGAACATAATTTCCATTCATATTAGGTATCTTTTATTGTATTGTATATACCTGTATGTACCGTTTTCAATATCCTATGAGTGTTCCTCTGTTGAGACCTTTAACAATGACCTTGTGAGCAGTATTCAGAACTACTTAGAGCCGCCTCAAAACCTCCTGGAACTCTTAACCCAACCAACTTCCATAACAATCATACCTCCTATAATAACCATACTTATTACAATGATCTTAAACTTCGAACACTGAAACGTACTGCTCGCAGAATAGGCCTAGCCTATAGAAAACATCGTACCCCTGGAATGCTGAGACTCTTTCAAACTGCCCTTGCTGCTGCCAGAGAGCGTATGACAGAGCTGCGGCAAACTGACTGGGAAAATTTGTCAATGGTCTCAATGCTCACACCCCACTTAGCCGAGCATGGAGGGACATAAATAGAATTAAGGGTAACAGAACCGGTCAGATTGCACACCCTCATCCCTTACATAGGGCGAATGAGCTAGTCAGTGCTTGGGCTGTTACATCAAGCTATGAAAATCTTCCCAGTACCACACAGGCGAAATTAAATGACAAATATGATGCTAGGGAGAGACTTGTTTGTTTTATGCTCAGCAAGGAAGATGACTGTAACATTCCTTTCACTGACTTTGAACTTGATGCAGCACTAACTAAAGGCAACTCCACGTCACCTGGTGAGGATGGTATTACCTACAATATACTAAGATTGCTGTGTCGAGTACCAGGCAATCCTTTACTCGAATTATACAACATGAGCTATGTAACTGGGGAGCTCCCTAAATCTTGGACCAACAGCCTCATCATTCCCATTCCTAAGCCCAATCAACAAAATTCATTTCGCCCAATATCTCTTACTAGCTGCTTATGTAAAACATTTGAGAGGATGATTCTTAATCGTCTCATGTACAGAATCAAACATTTTTTGTCCCCCGGTTGCATGGTTTCATGCATGGAAGGAGTGTGCACCATTGCATAGCCACCTTTCTCACTCTGCACACTGACAGCTCATACACTACCTTCCTTGACCTTAAATCTGCTTTTGATGTTGCCAACAGACATGTAATCATTAGTGAACTTGCCAGAATGGATGTTGGAGGATGGCTTCTCCGCTGGATTAAAGGCTACCTGTCCAACAGAAAGTCTTCTGTGTTGTTCCAGGGGCATAGAAGTATAACTAAAGACTTTGAATTAGGAACCCCACAGGGAGGTGTGCTCAGTCCCACTCTATTCAATATTCTAATTAATGCCTTACTTAATGCTATGCCTAGCCAGCCCCATCATTATATGATCAGTTTTGCTGATGATATAATGATTCACACCACCGGATTCTCCAACACCCAAAACATCCTTAACCATGTACTAGCCTCGTGTCAGGACCTGGGGTTGATAATCTCTACTGATAAAACAAAGATACTCAATAGGCGTCCTCCTCGACAGAGAGGCACAGTTCGCCAGATCCAGTTGCATGATGGGTCTCTTCTAGAATATGTAAACAGATACAGGTATCTAGGCTTTGAGGTCCCACTACTTGGACCTGTTGTAACGAGACTTTGTCGTCAATACAAAGAAAGGCTGAGAGCACTTAGAGTTGTGGCAGGGTTTCACCCCAGGTATGGTGCTAATGTTAAAATTGTGAAAATGATGTATCTTGCTTATATTAGATCATTAGTTGATTATGCTGCCCCACTACTTGCTCTTGTGTCTGACTGGAAGCTTGGAGGGTTGGAAAAACTGCAGAACGAAGCAATGAGGATCATTTTAGGATGCCCTCGTACTGCCAAAATTTTAAATATGCAGAAAGAACTTGATATTCCAAGCATCAGAGATCGTGTTACTGAAAGAAATATCCTAATTGGGGTTAATATGCTCAGGCAAGCCCATTCAAACCCATGCACAGAAGCCCTCCAAACTTTCCTCAGCACTGGTGAACATCCCTCCAGATGGATCGAAAAACTGGAACCGACCTCCGCATGAATCAGATACATGATCTGTGGCAAGTAAGGCAACAGCGGCACTTCTCCGCTCCATGGAATATTACCCCATTCCAAACTACCATCCCTCCATTTCCCCAAACTACTTCTTAAATCACAACCAAAGCTTCGCCTTGAAGCCAAACATGATGCCTTAAACTGTATTGATAATTTAGCCAAACAGCACACTCTCTCACAAATTATTTACGTTGATGGTTCTGTTCACCAATCCACTGGTGCAGCTGGTAGTGCTGCTGTTGTCATACAGAGTGATGGCTCTCTTAAAGAAATTGGAGCACGCATCAATAACTGGGCCTCTACCCTTCAGACAGAACTGTTTGCCATACTCCTTGCACTCAAATGCGTCCATGTATCTAAGGTTAACTCTCTAATTGTAACTGATTCTCTGTCATCCATAAATGCTCTCAACTCATCAAGTATAACTTGTAGCATGCTCGTGTCAGAAGCCAGACACAGGTATGGTAGGATTCTGGATAGTAGAGTCAGAGTGCACATGCTGTGGATTCCATCTCACATTGGTCTTCAGATGCATGATAGAACTGATAAATTGGCTAAGTTTTATGCTTTCAAAGAGGGGATAGATTACAATCTTGGCTTGTCAGTTAGCAGTTTGAGAACAATAATACGAAAAGAACTCAACTGAATTTTATTGACTTAAGACTCAGGGAGTTTGACACCAGTCAGTCCATCTATCATCATTCTATCATGCAGGAGGAGCCACATGTCTATGGTGCATCCAACAAAATAAGCAGACTCTTGGATGTCACTACCGCCCGCCTCCGGCTGGGTTACAAGTATCTTTGGCAGGTTAAATCACCACCACCAGATGTAGACCAAACAAGATGTAAACTTTGCCAGTTGGATTATTGTCACACCCTGCGTCATTATGTACTGGAGTGCGATAAAATTAATGAATTCAGAGACTACTCATTCAGAAATGTTCAAGATATGTCAAAGTATTTTATCCACAGTGGTATATTACAGACCATTCTGGAAAAATACCCTGACTTTGCTCCCTGTAAATAAAGCATTGACACGTGTGTTGTTGTTGTACCATTTTGTCCTATTGCATGTTGCTAGGTGTTGTTATATGTGTGTGTGTGTGATGTATGTCATTCGAAATGTGTTGTGCTTCGTGAATTGAACCCGCCTCCGTGTACTCACCTATTTGTACTCACCTATTTGTGGTTGCAGGGGTCGAGTCATAGCTCCTGGCCCCGCCTCTTCACTGATTGCTACTAGGTCCTCTCTCTCCCTGCTCCATGAGCTTTATCAAACCTAGTCTTAAAACTATGTATGGTTCCTGCCTCCACTATGTCGCTTTCTAAGCTATTCCACTTCCTGACAACTCTATGACTGAAGAAATACTTCCTAACATCCCTTTGACTCATAGGAGTCTTCAACTTCCAATTATGACCCCTTGTTTCTGTGTCCCCTCTCTGGAACATCTTGTCTCTGTCCACCTTATCTATTCCTCGCAGTATTTTATATGTCGTTATCATGTCTCCCTAACCCTCCTGTCCTCTAGTGTCGTCAGGCCGATTTCCTTAACCTTTCTTCGTAGGACAATCCCCTTAGCTCTGGGACTAGTCTTGTTGCAAACCTTTGCACTTTCTCTAATTTCTTGACGTGCTTGACCAGGTGTGGGTTCCAAACTGGTGCTGCATACTCCAGTATGGGCCTGACGTATATGGTATACAGAGTCTTGAATGATTCCTTAGTGAGGTATTGGAACGCTATTCTTAGGTTTGCCAGCCGCCCGTATGCTGCAGCAGTTATCTGATTGATGTGTGCCTCAGGAGATGTGCTCGGTATTATACTCACCCCAAGATCTTTTTCTTTGAGTGAGGCTTGCAGTCTTTGGCCACCTAGACTATACTCTGTCTGCGGTCTTCTTTGCCCTTCCCCGATATTCATGACTTTACATTTGGCAGGGTTAAATTCAAGGAGCCAGTTACTGGACCAGGCTTGCAGCCTGTCCAGGTCTCTTTGTAGTCCTGCCTGATCCTCGACTGATTTTATTCTTCTCATTAACTTCACATCATCTGCAAACAGGGACACTTCTGAGTCTATCCCTTCCGTTATGTCATTCACATATACCAAAAACAGTACAGGTCCTAGGACTGACCCTTGTGGAACTCCACTCGTCACAGGTGCCCACTCTGACATCTCGTCACGTACCATGACTCGTTGTTGCCTCCCTGTCAGATATTCTCTGATCCATTGCAGTGTTTTTCCTGTTACGTGTGCCTGATCCTTTAGCTTTTGCATTAACCTCTTGTGAGGAACTGTGTCGAACGCCTTCTTGCAGCCCAAAAAAATGCAGTCTATCCACCCTCTCTCGTGTCTTACTTCTGTTACCTTATCATAAAACTCCAGTAGGTTTGTGACACAGGATTTTCCTTCCCTGAAACCGTGCTGGTTGTCGTTTATAAGCTTGTGTCTTTCTAGGTGCTCCACCACTCTCCTCCTGATGATCTTCTCCATGACTTTGCATACTATACACGTCAGTGACACAGGTCTGTAGTTTAATGCCTCGTGTCTGTCTCCTTTCTTAAAATTGGGACTACATTTGCCATCTTCCACGCCTCAGGTAGTTGCCCAGTTTCAATGGATGTGTTGAAGATTTGTGTTAGTGGCACACACAACATCTCTGCTCCCTCTCTAAGGACCCACGGAGAAATGTTGTCCGGTCCCACCGCTTTTGAGGTATCGAGTTCACATAGCAGCTTCTTCACCTCCTCCTCGGTTGTGTGTATTTCATCCAGCACTTGTTGGTATACCTCCCTATTCTGAATTCCTGGAGTCCTACCTGTCTCTCTGTGTAAATACTTCTTTAAATCTCATGTTGAGCTCCTCACATACCTCTTGGTCGTTTATTGTGAACTCCCACCTTCCTTTCTCAGCCTGATTACCTGGTCCTTGACTGTTGTTTTCCTCCTGATGTGGCTATACAACAGCTTCGGGTCAGACTTGACTTTTGATGCTATATCATTTTCATATTGTCGCTGAGCCTCCTTCTTACCTGTGCATATTCGTTTCTGGCTCTTCGGCTAATCTCTTTATTTTCCTGGGTCCTTTGTCTTCTGTACTTTTTCCATTCTCTATTACACTTACTTTTTGCCTCCCTACACCTCTGGGTGAACCAAGGACTCGTTCTGGTCTTCCCATTACTTCTGTTTCCTTGGGGACAAACCTCTCCTCTGCCTCTTTGCATTTGGTTGTCACATATTCCATCATTTCTTTTACTGGTTTTCCTGCCAATTCTCTCTCCCACTGAACGTCTTGTAGGAAGTTCCTCATGCCTGTGTAGTCCCCCTTTTGTAGTTTCGTTTCTCCTTCCTATTCCTGCTCCCTCTCCACTTGTAGCTCAACTATATAATCAAAACACAGAACCAAATGATCACTAGCTCCAAGGGGCCTTTCATACGTGATATCCTCGATGTCCGAACTACTCAAGGTGAATACTAGGTCCAGTCTTGCTGGATCATCCCCACCTCTCTCTCTGGTAGTGTCTCTAACATGTTGATGCATGAGGTTTTCCAGTACCACATCCATCATCTTGGCTCTCCATGATTCAGGACCCCCATGGGGCTCTAGGTTTTCCCAATCAATCTCTTTGTGATTGAAATCACCCATAACTAGTAACTTTGCTCTCCCCATGTGGGCTCTTCTGGCTACCTCGGCTAGTGTGTCTACCATTGCTCTGTTGCTCTCGTCGTATTCTTCTCTTGGCCTCCTGCAGTTCTGTGGCGGGTTGTACATTACAGCAATTATCACCTTATGGCCCTCAGACTGAATTGTTCCTACTATGTAGTCCCTTTCACCCATTCCATCCATTCCTTCCACACACGTGTGTGTGTGTGTGTGTGTGTATGTACATGTGTGTATGTGTATGTGTGTATGTATATACATGTATATGTGTGTATGTGTGTCTGTGTATATATGTATGTGTATATGTATATGTGTGTGTGTGACCCAACAATTAAAATTTGCACCAATAACTCATTACAGTTGTGGCTGGGTGTAGACTAATAGATTGCTCATTGCATTATAATTTGTTCATGATTGCAACCATGTACAGACGTAAGTAAATTTACTTACATGATTCATTACCTTGTAACTAGTGAATTAATTACCATTGTACCTTGTTCAGCTATCAAAACTTTGGGGCCCAGTCTCTGGACCCTATATATACCTCTGTAATCTGCAAATACCTTTGTAACTTGTCATGATTGTGACCATCTGAGTTCATTACCTTTGTAACTTGCTCAGCTATCAAACTTTGAGGTCCAGTCCCTGGACCCATTATGTACCTCTGTAATCTTTTGACTACCGCCCACAGGATGGGTATGGGGTGCATAATAAAGATATCAAACTAAACAACGAATGCATCACAACTACTCAAACCCATTTTATTTGCAGATGACACAACATATGTCTTCTCTCACCCAAATCCAGTTATACTGGCCAACACTGTTAATGCCGAATTACAGAAAATATCAACATGGATGACGACTAACAAGCTTACTCTCAATACTGACAAGACCTACTTCATACAGTTTGGAAGCAAAGCCACAAATGTTCCACTTAACATAACACTCAATGGTACACCCATCACAAGACTCACAGAGGAAAATTCTAGGAATCCACCTTGACAGTAGCCTTAAATTCCAAACACATATACAACAAATTTCCAAGAAAATCTCGAAGACAGTAGGCATATTATCAAAGATACGCTATTATGTACCTCAATCAGCTCTCCTTGCACTATATCATTCACTTATCTACCCGTATCTCACCTATGGAATCTGTGCATGGGGATCAACAACGTTAAATCACCTTAGACCACTCATAACACAACAAAAGGCCGCAGTCAGAATGATAACAAATTCCCACTCTAGACAGCATACTCCACCAATATTCAAAAGTCTCAAACTACTCACCGTAAAGAACATTCATACTTACTCTTGTGCCT
>WNWK01043751.1:0-15373 GCA_009830355.1 Cherax destructor | reverse complement strand
GTTTCAAATTTAGGTTGGATAAATTCATGAGTGAGGGGGGTTGGGTTTTGGGAGGGGACTCACTTGAGTTAATAGAATCTTAAAAGCTTATTTCTTGGATAGAATTGAAAATTAGGTTGGGCAATTATTCTGTTATGGGGATGGATTGTAAGACCTGCCTAGTATGGGCCAAAGGCCTGCTGCGTGTTCTTTTTTTATGTTTTTATGATAAGTTTAGATTTAGAAAGGATATAGGAAAATTTTGGGTTTTGGGAAATGGGGAGTTGAAGGGGAAAGTCTGCCTAGTAGGGTCTTAAAGCTGGGCCCTTTGGGTAGTTTAAAATTTTTGTGATAAATACATGAGTGAGGGGGGGTTGATTTGGTGGGGGACTCGCACTTGAGAAAGAATCTGTTTATTTCTTTAAAAAAAATTGCTTGGGCTTATTCTGTTAGTGGGATGGATTGTGAAGGACCTGCCGTAGGGGCCCAAAAAGGCCTCCCAGTGTTCCTCCTTTCTTTTTTTTATGTTTTTTATGTTATATTTGCATAAGTGTCTCAATTTTTTCACCTTGTGGGTTTTCAAACCATTTATCACAAAAAGATTATGGGGTGTGGGAAGACTACTACTACTATTTGCCACTGTATTAAACACTACACCTCACCTCCTATAAAACCCTTGTGTCCATGCATTGTTTGTAACGGCTTGACAAAGCTCCTGGAATCGAAACTTGCCACAATAAAATCTCATTTAGCTGCACTTGTGCCCTTTTCTACGATTCGTGTCTTTTTTCCCTTTGGGATCCTCGGTACCTTCTTGTTCACAAGAACATTTCTACTTTGTATTCAGTTTTCAAGTTGCAAAAACAAGTGTAGTCAGGGCATTGGGGGTGAGCGCCCGGCATAATGCCGTGACTAACTGTACATCACAGACGATATACTTGTTGAAATCTGGGTCGAAAATTGGCATTTCATCACGGAAGCCTGACCCCAATAGTTGATTAGAAGATCTATAAAGGATAAAAAAAAAGGAAAAAAGGATTGAAAAATAACACAACCCGAATATAAAAATAGAGGAGCTTGACGACGTTTCGGTCCGACGGACCTTTAAAAACAACTAAGTGTGTCTTCTTTTTTTGTGCGGGTTTTGTGTATATTTGGGGTGTGGGAAACATCAAGAGTGAGAAACTCTTCGTTTGTTTCTCCTATTTTTCTTTTTTAATTTTCTAAGAGAAATATTGACTGCTTTTATAAAGTAATTATACATCTCGTATTCCTCAGTCATGTTAACTATTTCATTATAACATAATATGAAATACTTAATTTCAAGACAATAAGTCCAATAATGCTAAATAACAAAAAAAAGGCACAATACCGTGACTGGAACAATACACACACAACTCGCTTACCACGACGTTTCGGTCCGACTTGGACCATTTACAAAGTCACACTAACACAAATAACAGGTAGAAGGGGTATTTATAGACCAGCAGACAGGGGAGGGCATAAGGAAGTGGTGGAGGAGTAATAGGAGGAGCACTGCAAATAAAGCTAACTTTCTCCTTTCTATTTACTTTAATTTTTTAAAGATTGCTCCAATTTTGCCATTTTCTGAACCACGATAAAAAAAAAATATGTAGAAACCTGCTCTAGTATGCTTAATATTTTCATTGTATTATTAATTTTTAAGTTAAATAACGATATGAAAATATTATTACAGTGACCCATACCGGCAAATCACCTAGAATAGAATAGAATATTATTACAGTTTGCTTCTAAAATTGAGTAACACCGTTTAAAGAAAATGTTAACAAAGACACTTGTTGTGAATTTAAATAATGGTATCGATCATTTCGTATTTATTAATGTTCCAAAGTAAGCAAGACAAGATCTCATAAAAGACCAGCATTAAAATAAGCATTTTTTTTAATCTTAATAACTTTCCCTTATCAATTATTTTCAATCTGCATCTAATTTTTACTCCTACATTAATTATTCATCTTCAAAATGCGCAAACTATAATAACTAACTATAAATTAAAAAAATATTGTTTTCTCTTTAAATAAGAAACAACAAGGAACGGATCTCTGAGAATAAAAAGCTTTCATTCTTGCACTTCTCAAAGTCTCATCAATAAACATCAATTAATCCAATTTCTTTATCACATACAAATGTTTCATGTAATGTTATATATCAGATAATATGTCAGTTAACAGAGTGACAATATCAATGTACATAATTAGTGAGCAACAATTATAGGAACAATTTTTAAGTGTCGTTTTCCGGATAATATGGATTTCCAAATACATTAAAATATATTGCATTAAAGAAGTTAATGACAAAATGGGTTGTTTCTTATTATCATTCATAAATATCTGTGATAATAATAATAATAATAATAATAATAATAATAATAATAATAATAATAATAATATTCAGATTAATAATAATAATAATAATAATAATAATATCATTATTATTATTATTATTATTATTATTATTATTATTATTATTATTATTATTATTGTACATTTTAAAAAAAACATTCTTTACCTTACTGATATTTTAATTTTTCTTCCAGTAGGTGGCCAAGCCTCGTTAATTCTTCAGGACCTTTTTGCTAAATCAGGTGAGAAGATGATAGTGTTCGTCTTTCAGATTTCTTATTTAGAGTTAATAAACTATAAACCAACTTTCTTTAATTTTGCATCCGGCTCAATTATTACTTTTTCTGCCTAACCAAAACTGCCTCAACTAGCACAGGAACCATCAAAGTGGTGTTAGCACAAAACACAAACGAATATGATGATGATAATATGGAAAGAAATCAGTTCTGCAACCTTTAGACAATCATGGGTGTTTCCCAGAAGGAGAACAGCGGTTTGTCACCTTAGATAGGCAGAACGACTGTTGGTTTCTGTCACAGTTTAATCAAACACTGCGAGTGTTGTACCTAAACAGAAAACTGGGGTTGCAAACCCCGTTGAGGA
The DNA here is from genome assembly GCA_009830355.1 of Cherax destructor. Lineage (NCBI taxonomy): Eukaryota > Metazoa > Arthropoda > Malacostraca > Decapoda > Parastacidae > Cherax > Cherax destructor. The sequence goes on along the minus strand of WNWK01043751.1, from coordinate 12,407 downwards.
TATGCGGTGTATAGTGATAGCATTGAATAAATGCGGATCTTGTCTACGTAAAGCAGAAAAAACTGCGTTTTCACCTTGAGAAACAATCGGTGTTGTATCGAATATTTAGAGAACACAGCGATTTGTACATGTGCAAACATGCAGTGTTTCAATGAAATGCTTAGTCAAACATATGGAGGAAATTTCCCAAGAAAAGGGCATTAGTTGACTTAGACACCTTAGAAGAGGAGGCGCTTGGTTTCTGGTCAACTAGTTTACTTCAAACAATTTTGTACCAAACGACATCGAGGCACTATCAATCTCGAGGTATTGGTGGTAATGAGTGATAGACATTTGAATAAATGGGACTTCCATAGCAGGAAAGTTAGAAAACTATGATTATTTAATCATTGGAACAATCAGTGTCGTGATCGAATATTTAAGAACACAAGCATTTGAATTGTAACTGTGTTAGCAAAGGATTGAGCTTAGGTCACAACTGAGCAAACAGAGGAGCGAAACGTTAGAGCTAGAACAGAGAGGGCTTGCACGTTGACTACAGGAACATTTGATGACATCTCTATCAACCACTAAGGAATCGGATAAGACTCTTTCAGCTTTAGTGATATTAATCATAAAATAGTGGTACTACAAATGTGCAGCTATATCTAAAAGACAAACGTAGAGACATCGAGTGTACTTCACGCAAGACGATGACTCATCAGCGAGTTCTACAATCGACAGCGTTTCCGAATTAGGGTCCGAAACAAATACCCAAGTAAGTCTGCTCAGACATTTAGATGTTCAACCAACTGCGCAGTTAGGAACACATTCATGATCTAGGCAGATTTATCATTCACCCGGTCACACGTGGGCGATCAGCCCATACCCCATAAGTAATATTCAGTCCTTATCCACTGAATGAAGATTTGAGAATATGCTCCTCTGGGGCAATTAAGTTTAAACTAATAACATTCAATTTGACAGCCCAAGGGGATGGAAAGGATGACTCCTCTATAATGACATCAGGGACGGCTGCGAAGTCGTGGATTCATCAGTAAGCTAAGTTGCTTAATTACAGTTCATTATTCTTAGGATTCCAATTCCCTAACAAATTGGTCATATTTGAATCGGATAAAGTGGCCACATGGTGGTCCAAAGACTTATACTACAGTGTATAAGTGTCTACGATCCAAGGTCCTTCGAAAAAAGCTGTAAAACTAGTGTTTTTTACAAAAGAAACTATAATATATGAGTCGCTCCTCTCAATCAAAGAGCATGGACGAACCTCGCTGGCATAGAAAATGTGAGGCGATCACCCAGCAGTCAGTCACCAATGGAGGGGACGGGGTACAACTCCCCCACTCACCCGCGCGGGAACGACCCTTCAATTCTGCTTAGTCAACGAATCAGACTGGCGCACAGCTAGTCTCTGAATGTGTATATACACAGTGTATATATACACACAGTGTTTATAATGTTTATAGACAAAAATTAAGAGAAGAAACTGTCTTATGTTTGTCTCTTATAATTTAGGAAGTTATATTAAGTTTAAGCTTTCATGTTAACATTGACATTTATGTATATGTATATATACATTGAATATGTATGTGTGATAAACATTTATGCATTTATATACAGTGTATAATCATTAATGTAAAGTGAATGAAGTGTATAACCTCATTACTTAAGGCGACACAGTGTTTTTAGATGAGACAGCAATTCAGAACATATGCAACCTCCAAGGCCACTGACCCTGAGGTCACGGTTAGTAGGTCAGCAGTTTTGCTGACACAATCAAAACAAACTCAAGCTGTTGGCTGGAGTTATAAACACTCTAAGTGTGTTGCTAGTCATTATTCTAGTACAATGTCATCACTAAACACAAAATTCAAATCTTTGCAGACGAAAATTACTCAATTTGAACAATTAATTTCAGTCTGTATAGGGTTAACCCAAGACACAAATATAGACTATGATGAGTTGGAAATAAGACAGAAATTACTTAACAAACATCTGGAAATCATTAATTCAGACTATGAGAAGTATTAGAGTGATTTTTTAGATTCCAACCCTTCAGAGGAAGATACTAAAAGTGTCTTGGATACCTTTAGTGAACAACAATTAAGGTGGACAGGAATACAGGCTACCTGTAGCAAAATTTTGTCATAAAGACCTACTGTAACTAGTGGTCAGACACCTGTTACACATAATGTTGGATTACCCCAACTGCCTACATTGGCAATACCAATTTTTCAAGGCAACAATTATGAAGAGTATATCAGTGGGTTTCAATCTTTAGTGAATTCACGTACTGGCATAGATGAGATAGCTAAGTTCAATTATCTCAGATATCTCGTGAAAGGTGAACCCTATGAACTGATTAAATAATTTCCGGTGGTCAAAGGCAATTATGCTCTAGCCTTACGTGTCTTGGCAGATAATTACCTTGATGCTGACAAAGCCAGGGTTAGACATGCAGTCTTAATATCAAGCTTGAAACCACCCAAACATTGTCTTTCAGACTTACAGTCATTTAGGATCACATTAGACAATAGTCTCAGAACTCTAGGAGTTAAATATGACCTAATTAAATGTGATTGGTTTATCAGTGGTATTGTACAAGATAAACTGTCACCACAAAACATTGAACGTTTAAATAGTATGTTCAATAAATGTTATTTCACGTGAAGAAATTAGCAATGGTTTACAATTAATAGCTTCATGCATGCAAGCAAAGACTGCTAACCATACCACGGGTGGGGTTCGAACCCGCGGTCAGAGAGTTTGCAATCGTGTCATTACGATTTCGTGAGTCATAAAGACTGCTAACCTTCCTATGGTGTAGAAATATACCTAGTTGGATGAAACTTATTGAAGCTAGCTGGCCCAGTGGCTTATGCGACGGTCTGGAGTTTTGAGACTCTGTGACCCCGGGTTCAAACCCCACCCGTGGTATGGTTTGTTTGCAATCGTGTCATTACGATTTCGTGAGTCATGTTGACGGCTTTGAGGGGGACTTGAGCTAGAGTTCGTCACGGCCATGCTAGCGGGAGATTCGTCTGTAAAAACTTGCATTTGTTGACACAGTCGTGCCTATGCTAACCTTCCTATGGTGTAGGAGCATACATAGTTGGATGAATCTTATTGAAGCTAGCTGGCCCAGTGGCTTACGCTACGGTCTGGAGTTTTGAGACTCTGTGATCGCGGGTTCGAACCCCACCCGTGGTATGGTTTGTTTGCAATCGTGTCATTACGATTTAGTGAGTAAGGCTCACAAAGATCTTTCATAAGAAGAACAGTGTTGCAAAAACTGAATAAACAACCCCATGCCAAAATGCAGTTAGATGTAGCTGAATTCTTCCAAAGTTCTGGTAAGCAGAAATATGACCTAGCCAGATTCACTGTTGGTCTAGGAAACAGGAAAAAGACAGTAGAAGCTGTGGTAGTCGATGATTTGCCTAAGTCAGTGCAGATCCGGGGATTAAGAGATACAGTTGCAGCACTGAAGGCGGCCAAGGTCAAGTTAGCCTGTCCTGACATACAGACGGACACAATTAGTCCAATTTATTTAATCATTGAAAGTGATTACTATCACTGTTTTGTGGAAAATATTGTAAGTAAACATGATGTTCACTTGCTGAAAACAGCTGGAGGCCATATGATATGTGGTCCAATTCCCTCTCAAAGCGGGAAAGAAGCTGAAATTGATTCAATAGAAAATGTACTAGTTACAAGAATAACTGCTGATCATGTACCACAACAAAAATTATCATTACTGGAAGAAATGAATGAACCAGTTGATAAGTTGTGGGATTTAGATGCGATAGGTATTGATGTAAATAAACCAAGCCCACAGGAGTCTGAGACTTATAACCAATATTTGGACACTGTCAAATATGAAGATGGACAGTATTGGGTTAGGTTACCATGGAAATTAAATCCACCACATCTACCTAGCAATTATCGCATGGCTTTCGGACAAATGAAAGCACAAATATATGAGCTCAGGAAGAATCCAGAGCTGCTGATTGTCTATGATAATATCATACAAGAACAATTAGACAATAAATTTTTTGAGGAAATAGTCTAAGATAAGTTGAAGACAGATACTTATTATCTACCGCACCACGGAGTCAGGAAAGATTCTGAAACCACTCCACTACGTGTTGTATACAATTGCAGCGCACGTGCAAATAAAGATGTAGCAAGCCTTAATGACTGTCTGATGACTGGACCCTCACTAACTGAAAAGCTTGGAGACGTGCTTATGAAATTTCGCACAAATCCATATGCCTACATGGCTGATATTTCCAAAGCTTTCTTAAGAGTAGGACTACAAGAAATAGATGTAGATTATACTCGATTCTTGTGGCCAGAAAATCCACATGATCCTTAAAGTCCTGTGAAAACTTATCCTTTCAAGTCAGTATTATTTGGACATGTGTCTAATTCCTCTTCTTGTCGATATTGTATACGATATTGCAAACCGCAATGGTTATAATAATGGTGAAAAATAAACACAAATGTAGTATAATGCGATCCTTTATTGACTATGTTTCGCCCACACAGTGAGCTTGATCAAGTCACAAACAAAGAGTACAGGAATATATAAAGTGTGGAGAGTCAGGTGGTGGATGTTAGGTTTACTGGATCAGAGAGGAACCTGCATGGGACGGGCGAGTGAGTATGTTATGTAGGATAACCATGAAAAGGTTCCCCGGCCAGGGGTTCACTTATGTTGTAAAAGCCGTTGTTTTGGTTGAAATTGTTAGATATACAGATGAGAGATGATCCCAAGATTCTGCGGTACTTAGTGTCTTCTTTCCCTGGCGGTGAGACTTGTGTCTCTGTAGTTGATTAAATGATTGTGGAAGTTACGGTGTCGAACGGTGATGCTAATGGTAATGGAAGTACAAGTAACTATAGCAATACTAATGACAACAGTAACACTAATGTCACTGGTGGAACTAATGACAATAGTAACACTAATGTCACTGGTGGAACTAATGACAATTGATTAACTAATGACACTGATAGCACTAATTATAATAGGAAATATGACAACATTAGTAATGATGATTAAGGTAACAATAATGGCAATGAACTCTAATGATAATGGTAGTATAATGGCAATGGTAGTATAATGGCAATGGTAGCATTAATAACAATGATACCACCAGAGAAAACAGTAACAATAATAAAAACGGTAAAAATTCCTTCTGTTTATGGTTACACCACTATACCGTTTTCACTTGTTCCCAGTTTTGCATTTCAAATTATTAGGATTATCGTTATATCAGCGATGTGTTGCTTATAAAACTTAATCCTGCATGTTGCTCTTTCTGGTAGATGGTCCAGCGAAAATATGTACACTGAGGGAGAGTTCAGAAGATCTCTATATGGACATGACTGGTATTGTGTTTCCTAAAAACTCACCTCTGAAGCCACTTTTCGACAACCAGTAAGTTAACCATTTTATAATATAATTAATGGAAGTCACAATAAAGTATCTGCAACAATTCACATCATCCAAAAACTGAAGATAAATCTCAGGTATTGAGACTCTTATGGTCGTGATAATGAGTCTTTTTCATTCTTGAAGATAATGTTTTTGTCTTCATGATAAGATTATGTTACATAGTGTAATGAATCTTGATATCAGTCATGATAATTAGACTACATTGCAGTAGTGATAACGTCACTGCTTCGTACGTGATAATGAGACTATTTTTATGATGATAATGATGATACTACATTTCGGTAGTGATAATAATTCAGAACTGACCGAAAATTTGTCAAAAGATTTATCTCCAGTTTTCGAGTAAGTAGTGAATTGGTTAATTCAGTTTTATTTGTAGACCAAAGCACAGTGTAGACACAATATTAATTTGGACGAGCACTCAAGCAGTAGACTCTATATGCAGGATCCCCTTACTCAACTTTGCTATATCTAGAAAAAATAACTTACTCGTAATTATTGACGGGATTCAAAAGTCATAGTGTGAGGCCGAATATGGTGTCGAACACAATTTTAAATCAAAACTGATATAAGAGATAATTCAGTAACGGTACCAGATTTTCGCTTAAGAGAACATCTATCATCTGTGGACTTGAGTAACGAAGAGAAACCTATCACTATGACAGTTTTCTAAACACTATAAACGCTGTCCAAGAACATTTATTCCGTATAAGGAAATAAGATTGAATAGCAATGTTCCGAAATGGATGCCTAATAAGAAATTTATAGACTTATCAATATATTCTCATTGAGAGGGAGGTTAAGAGAGGTATAAGACAAGCTAAATGGAACTATGAAATAAAAGTTGCAAGGGATTCAAAAACAAACCAGAAAGGTTTTTTTCCAGGTATATAGAACAAAGGTTAGAGAAAAATTAGGTCCACTTAAAACCAAGTCTGGGCAGCTTACTGACAAAGAAGATACAAACAATATCCAAGAAATAATTTAATAGTGGGCCTAAAGAAAATAAATTACGAAATATCACAGTTCCTAAGGATATGGTAATCAAACAGGTTGAACAATTAAAGCAAAATAAATCCCCAGGCCCCAGTAAACATTTTTAATATATCTCTTCAATATGTGGAAGATAGCTAAAATAATTCCTATTTTTAAAGCAGGAGATAAGGCGTTACCGTCTAATTATCACCCATTAAATCTTACCTCAATTGTAGGCAAATTACTGGAGTCAATTAAATCTGATAATATACGAAGCCATCTTGTTAAGCATTATGTGGTTAATGATATTTAGCATGGATTCACGAAGGGTCGTTCCTGCCTGACTAATTTACTGATTTTCTTCTGTAAAGCATTTGAGGCAGTTGATCATAATAAAGAATTCAATATTATTTCTTTGGATTTTTGTAAAGACTGTTAAAGAAAGTGGCAGCTCATTTTAGTTGCCATGGATCGAGGCTTGGCTGACCAATAGGAAGTGGATTGTATGCATAAATGGGGTGAAATCTGAGTGAGAATCAGTATAAAGTAGCATTCCACTGGGATCAGTTTTAGGCCCATTGTTGTTTATAATATACATTAAATACCTTGAAAAGGGAATAACAAGTGACATGAGCAAATTCGCTAAGGATACAATGAACTTCAAGAGGATTTAGACAAGCTCATGTTGTGGTCATAAACGTGACAGATACAGATCAATTGGTTTGATAAGGACCTGCCTCGCATGGGCCAGTAGGCCTGCTGCATTGTTCCTCCAATCTTATATTCTTAGATAAATGAAAGTCATGAAGCTCGGGAATGTATATAACCCTAATGTAGAACATAGCCATATCGAATGCGAAGAGGACATGGGAGTTATGGTAAGCAGGAACCTGAAACCAAGACAGCAGTGCCCAAGCGTACGTAATAAATCAACATATTACTGGGATTTATGTCACGACGTATACGCAACAGGAGTCCAGAGGTTATAATACAGCTCTACACATCATTAGTAAGGCCTCACTTAGATTATGCAGCTCAGTTCTGGTCCCCATATTACAGAAAGGATATAAATTCGTTAGAGAACATTAAGAATAGAATGAGATTGAAATCCCTTAGCCTACATTCTCTCGTAAGACGTAGATTCAGGGTACACGTGATTGAAGTATATAAGTGGAAGATAGGCATTAACAAAGGAGAAATAAATAAGGTACTGAGAATATTCCTTCAAGAAAGATCTCGAAATAACCGATTCAGATTGGATAAGTTTAGACAGGAAAGTATTGGTTTGGAAATAGAGTAGTCGATGAGTGGAACAATCTGCCAAGTAGGGTTATTGAAGCAAAATTCTTACGAATGGATTTGAGTGGGACTTGCACGTGAGTTTATAGTGTTATCAAGACTTATTTATTCCTTGGGTAGCATTGTAAATGGGTTATACGAATATTTTTGTTAATGGGTTTGAGTTTCAGAAAAAGCTTCCTAGCAGGGCCCATAGGCCTACTGCAGTGTTCCTCCTTTATTACGCTGTTATGTTACTTTGTGTCTTCCTCAGCAGCACCGTGTCTGTGATCCAATATTGTTATCATATCCATTATAATATAACTACTTCTTTTTCTATAGGTTTATGTTTTTTCTTTAACATTTATGCTGTACTATAATTAATTGTTATATTGAAAAAACTATTGTGAAGGACCTGGGAATGATAATGTCAGAGAAGCTCACTTTCAGAGATCACAACAATGTATCCACCACATCTGCTAGGAAAATGATTGGATGGATAATGATTTTTCTCTTCAAATAGCTTTTTTCTATAGGCTGGAATATTGCTTTACACTAACGGCCCCTTTCAAGGCAGGCGAAATTGCAGACCTGAAGAATATACAGAGAACTTTCAAGGCACGTATAAGTACGATAAAACATCTAAATTACTGGGAACGGTTGAAGTCCCCTGATTTGTACTCCCTGGAGCGCAGGCGAGAAAGATACATGATAATATACACTTAGAAAATCCTAGACGGACTAATCCCAAAACTGCACACGAAACGTCACCCAACGAAAGCAGAAGACTTGGCAGAAGATGCAATATACCCCAATGAAAAGTAGGGCGCCAGGAGAACGGTAAGAGACAACACAGTGTCAGAAGTCCTAGATTGTTCAACTGCCTCTCAGCATACATAAGGGGATTACCAATAGACTCTTGGGTGTCTGCAAGAAGGCGCTGGACAGAAACCTAAAGCCAGTACATGACCAGCCGGGCTGTTTGCTCGTACGTCTGTTTAGGTGCGGCCAGCAGTAACAGCCTGGTTGACCAGGCACTGATCCACCACGAGGCCTGATCACGGACCGGGCCAAGGGGGCGATGACCAGAAACCCCCTCCAGGTATACTCCAGGTAATGTACAATAACTCTTACTCTGAACATGTTATATTACACTTCAGTTCACAAGTGAGGTGATAAAAGTGGTGGATTAGAAAGTAGCAGCAACAGTAGTGATGGTGTTGGATGTACAAGTAGCAGCAGTAGTAGTGATGGTGTTGGATGTACAAGTAGCAGCAGTAGTAGTGATGGTGTTGGATGTACAAGTAGCAACAGTAGTAGTGATGGTGTTGGATGTACAAGTAGCAACAGTAGTAGTGATAGTGTTGGATGTACAAGTAGCAGCAGTAGTAGTGATGGTGTTGGATGTACAAGTAGCAACAGTAGTAGTGATGGTGTTGGATGTACAAGTAGCAGCAGTAGTAGTGATGGTGTTGGATGTACAAGTAGCAACAGTAGTAGTGATGGTGTTGGATGTACAAGTAGCAACAGCAGTAGTGATGGTGTTGGATGTACAAGTAACAACAGTAGTAGTGATGGTGTTGGATGTACAAGTAGCAACAGTAGTAGTGATGGTGTTGGATGTACAAGTAGCAACAGCAGTAGTGATGGTGTTGGATGTACAAGTAACAACAGTAGTAGTGATGGTGTTGGATGTACAAGTAGCAGCAGTAGTAGTGATGGTGTTGGATGTACAAGTAACAACAGTAGTAGTGATGGTGTTGGATGTACAAGTAGCAACAGCAGTAGTGATGGTGTTGGATGTACAAGTAGCAACAGTAGTAGTGATGGTGTTGGATGTACAAGTAGCAACAGCAGTAGTGATGGTGTTGGATGTACAAGTAGCAACAGTAGTAGTGATGGTGTTGGATGTACAAGTAGCAGCAGTAGTAGTGATGGTGTTGGATGTACAAGTAGCAGCAGTAGTAGTGATGGTGTTGGATGTACAAGTAGCAACAGCAGTAGTGATGGTGTTGGATGTACAAGTAGCAACAGCAGTAGTGATGGTGTTGGATGTACAAGTAGCAACAGTAGTAGTGATGGTGTTGGATGTACAAGTAGCAGCAGTAGTAGTGATGGTGTTGGATGTACAAGTAGCAGCAGTAGTAGTGATGGTGTTGGATGTACAAGTAGCAACAGTAGTAGTGATGGTGTTGGATGTACAAGTAGCAGCAGTAGTAGTGATGGTGTTGGATGTACAAGTAGCAACAGTAGTAGTGATGGTGTTGGATGTACAAGTAGCAACAGCAGTAGTGATGGTGTTGGATGTACAAGTAGCAACAACAGTAGTGATGGTGTTGGATGTACAAGTAGCAACAGCAGTAGTGATGGTGTTGGACGTACAAGTAGCAGCAGTAGTAGTGATGGTGTTGGATGTACAAGTAGCAGGAGTAGTAGTGATGGTGTTGGATGTACAAGTAGCAACAGCAGTAGTGATGGTGTTGGATGTACAAGTAGCAGCAGTAGTAGTGATGGTGTTGGATGTACAAGTAGCAGCAGTAGTAGTGATGGTGTTGGATGTACAAGTAGCAACAGCAGTAGTGATGGTGTTGGATGTACAAGTAGCAGCAGTAGTAGTGATGGTGTTGGATGTACAAGTAGCAACAGCAGTAGTGATGGTGTTGGATGTACAAGTAGCAACAGTAGTAGTGATGGTGTTGGATGTACAAGTAGCAGCAGTAGTAGTGATTGTGTTGGATGTACAAGTAGCAGCAGTAGTAGTGATGGTGTTGGATGTACAAGTAGCAACAGTAGTAGTGATGGTGTTGGATGTACAAGTAGCAACAGTAGTAGTGATGGTGTTGGACGTACAAGTAGCAGCAGTGGCAGAAGTAATTTTCTTACACAGATTAATGTTACAGGCTATGAGCAGTCATCCTACCTCAGGTTATTTCAAAGCTCAACCCTACTATGGTATCCTACCACCACCCGAGATGCGACCCACAACAGTCGACTAACACTCAGGTACCTACTTACTAATAGGTGAAGACGGGTGGCAGGTGCAATGAAACAAAGCAAACATTTCTGTGCTGGGGATCGAAACGTAAACCAACAAAATGTGAGCTAAGTTGGATACCAGTGGAGCTACAAAACACCAGGTACTAATACCTGCGAGGTGGGTGTTTTAGATGAATTACTCTATCCACGGTATTGTGACTTATTCTTTCTGTAATACTGTATATCTTTCTGGTACACTGTACAATCTCTATTACACAAAGCAATAACTGTTACACAGGTTAGGTTAGGTAAGGTTCGTAAGGAAACAGGACAAGTGTTTCCTGACGCGGGTCTTAGTCAGATGATGACCCGTTGTTGGAGCTTTTGGTCATCTGACCGAGGCCTTCCGCTGGCTTACCGGTCCACCCCTTTAACAATTATGGTCAATTATATATATATATATATATATATATATATATATATATAAAACTGTTACACAGTGCAACAACAGTTACACAGTTCAGTAACTGTTACATAGTACAGTAACAGTTACACAGTTCATTAACTGTTACACAATACAATAACTGCTACACTCTACTTAACGTTTATATTGTAATCAAACTTTCATACAAAACTTTTTTATAAAGTACTATGCTGTACTTTGCTTGGTACTCAGTGCTCATTCTGCTATACATTCCATTAACTAATATAATGTTTTATAACTATTATTCTGTACTCTCATTCTTATTTATAACTACCATAATGTACTTTATATGTCAGACAGAATTATAATTAATACACTGTTCCCTAACTGCTGTAAAATAACTCTTACACTGTACTACAACTGCCATACTGTTTTTCAAAGTTACACCAGTTAATGTGTGCTGACACTAATTTTATTTTATCTTATACTATATTATAACTACGTATAATGTAGAATATAATGTACAATATCAGTTAAATTTATATATTATAACTGTTATCTATTTATGTTATATTGTACTAGAGATGTTAAATTTAATTGTACCTGTCAAAATGTACTATATCTGTTTATAACTATTAAACAGTACTGTAACTTTTCATTTTAATAACTGTTATATTTTGCCATTATGGTTGTGTTGTATTCAGTTCTACTGTCCAATAAATGTTTGTTTCTGTAGTGTAGGAGTTATGTTAAATTGTAACTAAGAAGTCATTATATTACTGGTATACTGAAAGTCAAGTGTTATCTTGAAAATGTGTTATGTGGCCCCCTCTGAGATGCACACTCTGGCCAATACTGTTGACACAGACACCCCAAGAATCCAAGCGTCTCAGTCTTACAAGTGGCTTTTAGGAAACATTTCCATGGATATACTGAAGAACCTGCACGAAAAATCTCATCAGCATGCACTGACAAGGACTAACTTACTTGAGGTGGAGAATATGCTACTAGAAATCCCCTGACTGGTCAAGTAATATTGATTCGTTTGGCCTCTCTCTTTTCAAGACACCACGTGCAGTAAAGGACTTATTCCTGCAAGTATTCAGATGGTATTAGCAACTCCTTCAACTCAGGGGAACCTTATCTTTGGAGGTTTCCCTGACTATAATACGTAAGGAGCTACTAGCTTGTGGTCTATATTCTAGTGACAATCTCTCAACAGTCTTAACCACAAATCACCTGATTGTTGTGCGTGGCCCCGATTTTTAACCGTAAGTTAACCATTCATGCGTT
>WNWK01043750.1:0-15374 GCA_009830355.1 Cherax destructor | reverse complement strand
CCCAGGTTAAGACCCATTCTATGCCCCCGGCATCCGGGACCGTCCAAATTGGGAGGAGGAAAATAAAACGTAAAAATACGTTTGGGGCAGTAGCAGTACTAACGTAAATATACGTGTGAACCGTTTAAGGGTTAAAGTGCAGGCATTGTACTTCCCATTTCCAGGACTCAAGTCCCGCTAACTGGTTTTCTTGAATCCCTTCACAAAATATGTATTACCCTGCTCACACTTTAACACCCTCGTCAGGTCCCAAAACCATTCATCTCCATTCACTCCTATCTAACACACACGCACGCTGCTGGAGGTCCAACCCCCTTGCCCACAAAACCTTGTTTACCCTCCCTCCAACCTTTTGGGACGACCCCTATCCTTCCTTCCTTCCCAATACGTAGATTTATAAACTCTCAAGCCATTCTACTTTGTTCCATTCTTCTAAATGACCAAACCACCTTAACAATCCCTTCTTAGCCCTCTGACTAATACTTTTTAGTAACTCCATACCTCCAAATTTCCACACTATGAATTCTCTGCATAATATTTACACCACACATTGCCCTTAGACATGACATCTCCACTGCCTCCAGCTGCCTCCTCACTGCAGCATTTACAACCCATGCTTACACCCATATAAGAGTGTTTACCACTATACGTACTCTGTACATTCTCTTCTTTGCCAAGGATAACGTTCTTTGTCTCTACAGATACCTCAATGCACCACTACCTTTTTCTTCACTAATTTTTATGGTTTACCTCATCCTTCATAAACCCATCTGCCAACAAGTAAATTCCCAAATATCTGAAAACAATCACTTCCTCCATACTCCCTCCCTGCAATGTAATATCCAATTTTTCTTTATCTAAATCGTTTGATACCTCATCACCTTACTCTTATCTATATTCACTTTCAACTTTCTACCTTTACACACTCTCCCAAACTGTCCACTAACCTTTGCAACTTTTCTTTAGAATCCCCCAAAAGCACAGTATCATCAGCAAAGTAACGTGTCAACTCCCATTTTGTATTTGATTCCCATAATTTAATCCCACCCCTCTCCCCAACACCTTAGCATTTACTTCTTTACAACCCCATCTATAAATATGTAATTATCAGAACTTTAAAAATTATTTAACTTTAAAAAAAAAGGAGGGAAAGAGGTATATTGGTATTACGAACACAGGTAATGAATGGCCTGTGAGACCTGGTCGTAATGGGAATTGGAGCAAACAAACTCAGCAGTAGACTATAATGTATATTTTGCCTTCAACCACTATACAGTGGACCCCGAGTTACGAACACCCCGGAAATCGTACAGTTATGTTAGTATAATATTGTAAGTGCTTTTGTAAGTGTATTTTTGGGGGTCTGAAATGGACTAACCTACTTGACATTATTTCTTAAGGGAGTAAATTCGTTCGGTAATGGCACTTGAGCAGGCTTCTGGAATGAAGTTTTTACGTTACTCGGGGGTCCACTGTAGTATATAGATATGTACACTATGTACAGATAGAATAATAAGTGTACACCACGGTGACAGATGGCAAAGCAGAAGCCAGAGAGAGTGCACCATACTCAACCAGCAGGCAGACAAGTCTGCCAATGCTTCCCGCAAGTGAACCACGTTGCTTCAGCTTTGGCGGGATTGCCTGTGATTGGTTAATGAACCAAGGTACTGATTTAACAATGTGTAACCAATCGATCGTTAAACCCTTAGCACCCGGTTCGACATACGTCGAATAAATTGTAACATACTCCTTGCATGCCACAATTGGCAACATTTCTACAAATGACAGGACACCATGTTGTCATGAGGTGAGCTTCCAGTGCCAACTTTGCCACCTTATATCTAGATAAGTATTGGTGCTAATTATTTTTTTTGTCTTATTACACAGGTGACAGTAAAGCAATTGCTTTACTGTCACCTTTGTAGAGTGGGGCTATGTCTGTTGTTTTTAGTGTGTGTGGGATGACCCCTGTGTCCATGCTACCTCTCCATAGAATGCTGAAGGCACGCGATAGGAGCTTCTTGCAATTCTTGATGAACCCTGAAACTCGTTCTCAGGGTCCACGAATTTAAAAAAAAAAAAAATCTTATGAAATGATAGAGAATCTTTTTCCGATCATAACGCCACAAAAATTATGAAATTACATCGAAAACTAACGAAATTATGCTTTCGCGAAGTTAGCGGTATCCATGACATTTACGCATCAGCGATTTTGCCCATTTTGAGCCCTATTTTCGGCAAATTACAATGTTTCAATCTACTAAAATTATAGCTATTTCGCTAGAACTCCATTTCTTCTATCGATTGAGTACAAGAAGATGCCTATTTACCAATTTCAACTACCCAAAATAGTGGTCAGAAAATGGCAATTTGGCCAATTTCACACAAATTTCAAACGATGCCAATTTCAAAATAGGGTTCAGAATAAACAAGGCAGACATTCCTGGCACTAAAATAATATCTTCTCTGTTCATTAGTCACGTCTCCAGGCTCTTCTTACATTACTTTTGCTTTCCATTTTGAATTTTTATTCTCACAAAAAATAGAAGATTTACTGTTATGTATACAACTGCATCATTGTAAAAGTGGTATAAATAATATCAGCGCACTTGCGAAGAATATTAGACTCTCCAGTTGATGTGTATTGGACGCATGGTGTGATTTGTTTACTCTTGAACATCGGCCAAAATCGAACATTTTCGCTACTTTGTTCTCAGTTTCAAGGTACTTGTCATCGTGAAACCAGTCAAAATTATCTCTATTTCTGTAATATATCATCTATTCTATAAAATGAGACTAAGAAAACGAGAATACAAGCATAAATACCATACGAAAATAGACTGCAAAGTCGCTGTTTTAAACCAAAAACACGGTCATAGTTTTTTTTTCCTCATTATGCACTGTGTGGTGCAGGAATTTTTTTATACTGCGCACACTGACCGCACAGACCCATTCTATCACATCTAGGCCTAACAGCCTATTTCTGCTTGATTTGAGGGTGCTAGAATTTAGGTGTACTAGTACGTCAATAACCCCAGGCGTAAGCCGTACTAGTACGACCAAAACCCCGAAAGTGTTAAAAATAGCGCTAGCAGTGAAAACGTACAACTATGTTTTGACAGTTAAAGGGTTAAAAAGAAAATTTAAAGTTTTTCTTTCTAAATTTATCAATGTATACAGGAGAAGGGATTACTAGCCCATTGCTCCCGGCATTTTAGTCGCCTCTTAAAACATGCATGACTTACGGAGGAAGAACTTTTTACACTTCCCTGTGGAGAACAGTCTAATATATGTTCATTTTATTGTGACTTTGTTTATAATTTTAAAAGAGTCAGCTTCTATCTTCACATACCAATGTTCCATATAAACTGAAATACATTTTATTAGTACAGTGGTACCTCTACTTACAAGCAGCTCCCAACTCTGACAATTATGTAAGTGTATTTTTGTAGGTGCTTTTGTAAGTGAATTTTTGGGGGTATGAAATAGATTAATCTAATTTTCATTATTTCTTATGGGAAAAAATTCCTTCGGTATCGGCACTTGAATAGCCGTCTGGAACGAATTAAGCTCATAACTCGAGATACCACTGTCTTGTAAATATTGCATATTTAATTTTGTTTTTTAATCTAATGATCATAGAAAAAATTGTGGATAATGGATCTTCCCCATCTTTGCATATTTCAGGCACCTTTCAAACTCTCCAAGATATGAAAATCACCTGCTGAATGTACCTTAATGCATCACAACACACATTCTAGTCTTGACAATCTGAAAGTGAGTCAGAGATGTCACTGTGTCAGCTTGGTAAGTGAGTCAGTGTCAGTATCTTCCACATCTGACTTCCCTGTCTCTTAAACAGTACCCATCATGGGAATACAGTGGACCCCCGAGTCTCATAAACCCCGGAAATCGTGCTTTTATGTAAGTATAATATTGTAAGTGCTTTTGTAAGTGTATTTTTGGGGGGTCTGAAATAGACTAACCTAAATGACATTATTTCTTTAGGACGTAAATTCGTTCAGTAATGGCACTTGAGCAGGCTTCTGGAATGAAGTTTTTACAAAACTCGGGGGTCCACTGTACTAGCATCTACAGTAGCCATCATGGAGGTACTAGCATCTACAGTACCCATCATTGGGGTACTAGCATCTACAGTAGCCATTATGGGGGTACTAGTATCTACAGTACCCACCATGGGAGTACTAGCATCTACAGTACCCATCATGGCGGTACTAGCATCTACAGTAAACCACAAACAACTCTCAACCGTGCAGCAAGTCCTTCTTGGAATAATATCATTATCAAGAGTGAAAATACAAACTGACTGGAAAAATTCATGATTTACTTTTTTATTATTGTTTAACCCGTAAACGGTCCAAACGTATATATACGTTTACTACGCCAGTGCCCCGAATATTTTGAAAAAAAAAAAAGCAATTTTTTTTATAGAGATAAAGAACACATTTTTCTAAGTGTTACAGGATAAAAAAAAAATTAGGGTCAATACTTACCGATATATGAGGCTGAGAAGTTGGCAATGAATGCTCACCTGACGGCAACATCGAGTCCTGCCGCTTGCAGAAGTGTTACCGATATACCTTTTTTCTTGTTTTTATATTATTTTATATAATTTTTATGTTCTGATAATTACAAATTATAGTAGTTCTTTGTTCTAAGACTAATATTAGGTACTGAAATTGTATTCAAATTGTCACAAACACTCTGACAGGTGGACATTTACACCTGCCTTGGTCATTTACTATTGTCTAGGAATATGTTCAAAGTATTTATAGGTCCCAGCAATGTTTTGAATACGTGGGAGTATATAATAATAATAATAATAATATGAATATGAATAATATGAATAATAATAAGAATAAGAATAATAAGTTCCCTTGAAGCATGAAGTAAGACAAGTCATTCCACTGCTGACAGTGATAAGACAATTGGTGACATTTGATGAGCGTACGCGAGGGTGCAGTGATAAGATAAGATAAGGGGTGACATTTGATGAGCATCCCCCTCTGTTTTCACTGTTACACAAACATATCTGTCTGTCAAACTCTGTCTATCTGTCTGCCAAGCTCTCTGTCTGTCTGTCAAGCTCTGTCTATCTGTCTGTCAAGCTCTCTGTCTATCTGTCTGTCAAGCTCTCTGTCTATCTATCTATCACGCTCTCTGTCTGTCTGTCAAGCTGTCTGTCTGTCTGTCAAGCTCTCTGTCTATCTGTCTGTCTGTCAAGCTCTCTCTATCTGTCTGTCTGTCAAGCTCTCTGTCTATCTGTCTGTCTGCCAAGCTCTCTGTCTATCTGTCAAGCTCTCTGTCTATCTGTTAAGCTCTCTGTCTATCTGTCTGTCAAGCTCTCTGTCTATCTGTCTAGCTCTCTGTCAAGTTCTCTATCTGTCAAGCTCTCTGTCTATCTGCCTGTCTGTCAAGCTCTCTGTCTATCTGCCTGTCTGTCAAGCTCTCTGTCTGTCCATCTAGCATCTAGCTCTCCCGTCTCGGAGAGATCCACTCCTGAACCAACACGTCTGGCAAGTGTAAATACGCATTTGCCAGTCATGTTTACACATTATCTCTACAAGCACTTTGTCTGGATTTTTTGGGTTATCCTAGGAAATTTACACTATGTATAATTGTATTTGTGTACCTGTGAGACAGAGATAGAGTTAGATAGAGATAGCCAGAGACAGACAGACAAAGATAGACAGGCAAAGGTTATAAGACATTCTGAAAGGATGTTGCACAAATGTTGCAAATGGGTTATTATCAAGGTTTTTGATATTTCCTCGACCACTTATGGCCATATCCACCTCAGAGCCACTAAACTTGGGGTCAACATCACTTTCCACTTAAAATGGGAGAGTTAATACTACATGACATCAGTGAATCCCGTGTTTGCCGCGCTGTTTGCTCTAGCTGGCGCTCAATTGAACTGGTCCTCCCACAAGGTACTAAGTGGTCCCAGATTTTTTTAATACAGCGCACACCAAGGGCTAAGACCCATTCTATGCTGACCAAGCATCTCAGGTCAATCGTGCCAAATTTGGAGGCAGGAAAAATAAAACATAAATATACATTTGGGACAGTAGCGGTACTAACGTATATATACGTTTGGACCGTTTACAGGTTAAGAGTGCAGTAGAACCCTGGATTTTGTGTACTTCTTTATCCATGTGATTTGATTATAACATTTTGCAGGTCGTTTTACAAATAACTTCACTTTTTAACAAGTTTTTTTGCAGTGTTCATTGACTTGTGTGTGTGTGTTTGTTTGTGTGTGCATACATGAACACATGCATGTGTGTTTGTGTGCCAGCACATTCATACATACATTCGCTTAATTGTGGTTCAGTCTCAGCTCTAGGCCCTGCCCCTCTGCTGGCTGCCACTGCCCTATCATACCTGTTCTTAAAACTGTGTGTGGATCCCACTTCTACCACTTTGCTGTCTAGGTCATTCTGCTTCTTGGCTACTCGAAGGCTAAAGTAGTATTTCCTTACATCCTTGTGACTCATCTGTGTCTTAACTTCCAATTGTAACCTCATGTACCTGAGACCTGCCTCTCAGACTCTGTCTACCCTGTCAATTCCTCTTAGTACAGTGGAACGGTACAAGACGACACAGAACATCCAGACCATGGGAAAACCTGGGTAGCCAAAGCCACTCCAGAGAGAAAGATTTTTTAGCGCCAGGAAGGAAAAAAAGCTGGCAGGAAATGACAGAAATCGTACACCAACTGCAATCATTTCTGGAGTGGAACCTCCACTTACGAGTGGATCCACGTGCAAGTTTTTCCAGATATGAGCAGTCGCTCTGTCGATTTTTTCCTTCCAGACGTGAGCGAAATTTCCAGATGCGAGCGGGCCTCAAGGGAGGTTCGTTGACGCTGGTGAGGGGCTCTTGCTCTTGATCTAGGAAATTGGATCTCAGTTGTTTGTTGGACTATCTTCTTGAAACTTGGGCAATGTATGATGGAAAGTTGCTTCTTAACGTACACCAAAAATGAAAGAAATTGGACCATAAATAACGGAGTTCACTTCTAAGGCATTGGCCTCACCTTAGCAGTATTTTCGGTATTTTTGTATGTTTTTTATTGTTGTATTCTCGTTTTTTTGGTCTCATTTGATAGAATGGAAGATATATTACAGAAATAGATATGATTTTGATTGGTTTCACCACAAAAAGTAACTTGAAATTGAGCTCAAAGTAGCAAAAATGTTCGATTCTTTGGCGATGTTCAAGAGTAAACAAATGACGTCACCTCCATTCCAATATGCATTCATGAATGGGTTACTAATACTAATACAATTATTACAATAATGCAGTAGTCTGCATAACAGTAAATCTTCAACTTTTTGTGTGAATAAAAATTCCAAATTAGTATTTATATTGTAATAATAATATAATAATAATACATGTATAATAATAATAATATAATATGTATAATAATAATACATGTATAATAATAATGTACTATATAATAATAATTATAATAATAGACGGCTTTGAAAGACTGTCACTAGATGGCAGTGAATACCACAACAATGCGGGAGCGGTTTTGACCGCCTCCATTTGTCACATAATGACATATTTTATTCTAGAGTATATATCAGGTTTTTATGTTATTTATATTGTTTATTATGTCATATTAGATGAATTGTGATAGATAAATAAGCCACGGAGTTGATATTACCGAAATATTCAAGGGGTATTTTGTCCTGTCTCCAGACAAACTCTCGTCCACCGCTGACCCCGCCACATATATAATGACATATTTTATTAATTCTAGAGTATATATCAGGTTTCTATGTTATTTATATTGTTTATTATGTTATATTAGATGAAATGTGATAGATAAATAAGCTGTATAGATGATATTAGCAAAATATTGAAGTATCTTACCTTGCCTCCTGAGAGCCGGAATGGATTAAGTGCATTTCAATTAATTTAAATGAAGAAAATTGACTCTGGAAACGAGCAAATCCAGATGCGAGCAAGGTCACGGAATGGATTAAACTCGTAAGTAGAGGTTCCACTGTATTTTGTACTTCGTAATTGTCATGTCTAGCCTTTCTGTCCTCTAGTGTCATTAGATTAGCTCCTCTGGCCTCTAGTCATAGCTCATACGCCTCAACTCTTGGACTAGTTTCATTGCAAATCTTTGCACTTTTTCCTGCTGCTTTACATGCTTAATCAGATGTGGGTTCCATACTGGTATTTCATACTCTTAAGATGGGCTTGACATGTCATGTATAGGGTCAATGAATGCCTTGTTGAGGTTCCTGAAAGCTACCCTTAACCCTTTAACTGTCCACACGTAGATCTACGTTCACTCGCGTACTGCTCCGAATATTTAAAAAAAAAAATCATTTTTTTTTTTAAATGAAGAGTGCATTTTTATAAACAGGATAGGCTAAAAAAAAAAAATTAGGGCCAGTACTTACCGAGATATAAGCCCGCGAAGTTGGTGCTAAATGATGTGGTGTCGGCAACATGGAGCACTGCCGCTTGCAGAAACAATAAACATTTATCGTTTTTTTTTTTTTCATTTTTTTTCCATTTTCTGTTGTTTTCATGCTATGATAATAATGTTTTGATGCAGATCTTTTGATATCATTGCCAATTCTTGTTTAGACACAAATGTTTGGTACTGAATTAGTAATCATACTGTCACAAACACACATGTTCACACTGATTGATGAATTTGTACACCTGGTTCAATCACATACTATTGTTTACATATATATACAGTGGTACCTCGAGTTACGATGGTCCCCAAAATCGCCCTTTTATGTAAGTTTATTTTTTTAAATGCTTTTGTAGGTATATTTTTGGGGGTGTAAAAGGACTAGTCTATTTTACATTATTCCTTATGGGGATAAATTTGTTTGGTAATGGCACTTGAACAGCATTCTTGAACGAAAAAATATCGTAACTCGAGGTACCACTGTACAAGGTATTTACAAATCCCATTTATGTTTCTAGGAGGCCACCACTGTATGATACTCCAAGAAGCATGGATTCATACAGAGTGCCACTCCACATTGCTGACACATGTATCGTGTGTCTTTTCGCACTTGGGGTCGCTGTGTAGTGTAAGCACACACAACACACTTTTTCTGAGCGTACTTCTTCTTTGGAGTAAATGGTAATGTTATCAGGCAGTGACAGTTAGGGATTATTCGGTTAGGCACTTTCCCTTCTGGTTGTGGGGTGACAGGTCGCTGTGGAGTGGCAGGTATAGGTGTGGTACCATACTTTCTCGATATCTGCTTGATGACATTTAGGGTGAATTCCGCATATTGTTGTCGCTTCCCAGTCTTTATTTCGAACATGTTGAAGGCATTGAGCATTGCAATGTCAACAAGGTGGAAAAACACTTTTATATACCACTTGCAACTCCTACGAACACAGTCAACAAAGCCTATCATCATGTCACACTTATCAACTAGTCGCATATTGTTCATATAGTCGATGACAACAGCTGGTTTTTCAACAGGTTGATTGTTGAGCTTGCTGATTCTGTCTGTTTGTACCATCTCGTTTCTGTGGATGGTTGACAGCAATGTCACGTCCCTTTTGTCATGCCAGTGTCATGATGTCATTGGCATGAAATGCTTGCACTACACTTCCTCCAGTGAACTTTGGCATGTGTTTTCTGTTTCTTCTCACTGTTCCACATATATCAGTATTGTTCACACGTAGGAAATCAGCAAGCATAGGGCTTGTGTACCAGTTGTCTGTGAACAATGTATGACCTTTGCCAAGGTATGGTTGCATCATCTTGCGAACAACATCACCAGAAATGCCCAACATGCGCCTGGTATCATCGAGTGTATTTTTCCCTGTGTAGATAATGACATCCAACACAAGACCAGTCTCACAGTCACACATAACAAACAGTTTTATACCAAAGCGATTACGTTTGCTTGGTATATATTGTTTGAATGACAGTCGTCCCTTGAACAGAATCAAGGACTCGTCAACAACAATGTTCTTGAATGGATAAAAGTAGACACTGAATTTTTGCTTGAGATACATAAACAATTCCCGGATTTTGTAAAGGAGGTCATTTCGGTTTGGTGTATTCCTGTCTGAGAAATGCAACATTCTCAGCAACAGAATGAATCTGTTGCAGGACAGGAGGTCACGGAAGACTGGAGTGCTAATGAAGGAGTCTGTGGACCAGTAGTTTGCTATATTGTTCTTATATGTGTGTGGCATAAACATGATAGTGCCAAGGAATAAATACATTTCAGCCACAGTTGTATTTTTCCACCTGCGCAGCCGTGACGATTCTGTAACATCTACATGGTCCATTGTATACTGGTAGTACAGGTTGGTCTGGGTAACAATCAGGTTCATTATCGGCTCATCAAAGTATAGTTGAAAATAGTCGAACTCAGTAGACTCATTTGTGATGGGACAGTGTGGCATGATGCCACTTCCACTGTCATCAAAATTGAAAGGATGTGGCACGAATGGTGTATGTTCAGTCCAATTCCATTCTCGATCAGCTGGTGCAGGATGGACCTGTGGCATGGGACGTGGGGGAGAAGGAGGAGGGACGGGAGTGGGGCCAGCACATGGTTGAGAGGGTGCCGCGTGGTCCTTTGTCTGTCCACACACCGCGCCACGAGGACCAGGCATCATGCCACCCACCACCTCTTCCTCCATCCCAGCATACTCTCCTTCATTATCACTTTCACTATCAGTGGCAGGGGTTCTGGATTGTGACCTGCCACGACCATTGCCTCTGACTGCATATGGCACACTGCCTGAACGTAGGTAATGATGCCCAAAAGCACGTTTCACTGGGGAATAATGATAATCACTTTCACTCGACGAATTGTCTATGGGCATAAAATTGATTTCATCATCGTCACTTATATCACTTTCACTATCGTCATTATTATAACACATGGAAAATGATAATTTCCTCTTGCGGAGTTGCCTTTGGGTAGTAACACTAGCAACCCCAGAGGTGCTGGGCTGAGGGTCTGTGGCCACACTGGCCACCCCAGAAGTGCTGGGCTGAGGGTCTGGTATGGCCACACTGGCCACCCCAGAAGTGCTGGGCTGAGGGTCTGGTATGGCCACACTGGCCACCCCAGAGGTGATGGGCTGAGGGTCATCTGGGTTGTCATCAATAGTTTCACTAATTCCTTGATTATTAGTGGCTATATCACTGTCTAATCCACTAAGCTCGCGTTCTCTATCACTTTCCAAGAATAGTAGAGTGTTAATACGACGAGGTGTGAGTGAATCACGAGGATGTGCCATGATGTTGACCCACGATGGAGCTGAAACTAACTGGGGCTACCATGCGGTACCCAGGCATCCCCGATTTTTTTCATACTGCGCACACTGAGGGCGCAGACCCATTCTCTCATGTGTAGGCGACTCAGGCCTATCGCGCTAAATTTGAACGAATGAAAAATAAAACGTAGATCTACGTTCGGAGCAGTACGCGTACAAACGTATATCTACGTTTGGACAGTTAAAGGGTTAAATTTGACAGCCTTGAGTTTACTGCAGCAGTTATTTGGTTGATGTGTACCTCAGGCATAATACTTGGGACTATGCTCACCCTGAGGTCCTCTTCCAGGAAGGTTTGCAGTCATTGTTCCCTGAGAATGTATTCTCTTCCCAATCATTTTTGCTCTTCCCTGAATTTCATAGCTTTGCATAGAGGTTAAAATCTAATAGCCACTTGTCAGACCAGTTCTGGAGCTTGACCAGATCCATTTATTGTCTTTCCTGTTCTGCTTCTGTTTGTACATCAACAAACAAGAACATTTTTGACTTGATTTCCTTCTATCAAGTCATTTTTTGAACTGTAGTATCATCACGCCTCTGGCAAGACAGTGATGGAGTGAGTGATAGTGAAAGTGTTTCTTCTTTTCAGGTCACCCTGCCTTGGTGGGAAACGGCCAATGTTTAAAAAAAAAATAAGCAGTAACTGTTTAAGTACTACTCTTTCCATTACTCATATTTGTTATCCCATCTGCATTATTATACCACAATGTTTTTGTTTTTTGTTTTTGTGTTTGGATTTCAAAATCATGTTTCCCTGGTTCTTACCCATGTGTCAGGGGAGGAGTGGGTATGGGGGGTGAAGGTTGGGGTGAAGGGTAAGCACTGGTTGTTGGAGTGATGAAGCCTGTATTGGAAAAGGTGTGACCAGTGTCAGTGAGGGAGGATAGGTAGGGTGGGGCACAAGGGGATGGGAGTGGTTGTGACGTTGGGTAGGGTATAGTTTGTTTTTGTTATTGTGTTTGAGTGGGAAGGGGGGTTGGGGATAGATGGATTATTTGTGGCTGAGCATGATGTGCCCCTGGATGTGAGGCTTCTGCTCCTGTCATTGTTTTCACTGCACCAATAACTCACACATGGGAGAATGAAGCCTATGATGGCATTTTGATCCGACTTGGATCATTAATTAGTATGACTAGTTAATGATCCAAGTCAGACCGAAACATTGTAAGTTTCATTCTCCTGTGTGCGGATTCTTTGTGTATTGTTCCACTCACGGTATTGTGACTTTTCATTCTTTGCTTTCATTGGTTCTCCTCACTGTCTTCAACTGTTTATTCTCTCCCTTATCTGTACCTTTTCTTTTAGTGTTGTGTCCTGGTTGAGGTACACATGACACCTCAAGACCCCATCTTGTGCCATTTCCATTGCAAGGGTCAGCTTTTGCATATTTCCCAGTTCACTGAAAATTTGCCACCTCACTTACCTCAGCCTCACTACTTGTCCGTTCAGTGATATGTATCTCTTAGTCATTCACGGCCAATATGGTATCAGGTGTCATCCCTTCAGTCTCCTGAAGGAGATGGATAATCAGTGACCTCCCATTTCCTTTTCCTCCAGAATTCATTGTCTTTTATCATTTCCTCTGCTGCTTCCTGAATCATTCCTTCACCTCCTGGTTTCTTGAGAGCATTTCTGTTAAGGTTTTCCTTACCCTCTCTGTCCTGCCTTCTGACTCTCCATCTGTTGTATTTGGTACTAGTATCGCTCTCACCTTTCCTTCATCTCCTTTAATTTTGTCTTTATCTTTTTGAGGTCTTCTTTCAGGTTATGTTCCATCTCCTCAGTGGCAGTAGTCATATTCTTTTGTGCCTGTCTGCAATATTTCCTTCGTCTTTTCCTCTACTCCTGTGCGAAGATTGAAGAGCTTCTTTACCCCACACTTAACCCTTTCGGGGTTTTGGTCGTACTAGTACGGCTTATGCCCTGGGGTTATTGACGTACTAGTACGCCTAAATTCTAGCGCCCTCAAATCAAGCAGAAACAGGCTGTTAGGCCTAGATGTGATAAAATGGGTCTGTGTGCGCAGTATAAAAAATTCCTGCACCACACAGTGCATAATGAGGAAAAAAACTCTGACCGTGTTTTTGGTTTAAAACAGCGACTTTGCAGTCTATTTTCATATGGTATTTATGTTTGTATTCTCGTTTTCTTAGTCTCTATTTATAGAATAGATGATATATTACAGAAATAGAGATAATTTTGACTGGTTTCACGATGACAAGTACCTTGAAACTGAGCGCAAAGTAGCAAAAATGTTCGATTTTGGCTGATGTTCAAGAGTAAACAAATCACACCATACGTCCAATACACATCAACTGGAGAGTCTAATATTCTTGCACAAGTGAGCTGATATTATTTATACCATTTTTACAATGATGCAGTTGTATACATAACAGTAAATCTTCTATTTTTTGTGAGAATAAAAATTCAAAATGTAAAGCAAAAGTAATGTAAGAGGGGCCTGGAGACGTGACTAATGAACAGAGAAGATGTTATTTTAGTGCCAGGAATGTCTGCCTTGTTTATTATGGACCCTATTTTGAAATTGGCATCATTTGAAATTTGTTTGAAATTGGCCAAATTGCCATTTTCTGACCACTATTTTGGGTAGTTGAAATTGGTAAATAGACGGTTTCTTGTACTCAATCGATAGAAGAAATGGAGTTCTAGCGAAATAGCTATAATTTTAGTAGACTGATACATTGGAATTTGCCGAAAATAGGGCTCAAAGTGGGCGAAATCGCCGATGCATAAATGTCATCAATACCGCTAACTTCGCGAAAGCATAATTCCGTTAGTTTTCGATCAAATTTCATAATTTTGGTGGCATTATGATCAGAAAAAGATTCTCTATCATTTCATAAGAAAAAAAAAATCCAAAAAATTTTCGACCCCAGGAACAGGTTTCCGAGAAGGCCTGTCGACCCCCAAAGGGTTAATGCAGAAGTGCTTTGAGATATTTATCAAGCTCATCAGGTACATCACTCATTTCACTATACAATTTTTTTCATTTATAATAGTTTAATGAAGAAATGTTACTTTATCATAAATTCCTTGTTCTCTTGCTTGTTGATAAGGAAATATTGAGAGGTGGTTGAGACTTCTGAGCAATAGATGGCTGTGAGTCATTTATTTTACAAGTCATGGTGTCTTGTATAAGTTTGACTGCCTCTTGTACAAATCTGTCCTACAATTTCTCAATTGTCTTGTAAAAAAAATACTTTCTGTATGAGTGTGTTGTATACATGAGTATACTGCATATACATATACATAGAAGGCACATCCCTGAAAATCTGCGTTTAATCTAACAATGTAAACTAATGTGAAAATACATGGGGGGGAAAAAGTGATAGATTACAGATACAGTATCCTACTTTGGTTATGCCGTATCTCTAGCAAACAGATATTCTTTTTTGTTGGGTCCCTGGTCATGTTGATGTACAGGGCAATGAACAGGCAGACACTGCTGTGCGGTCAGCAGTACATGACCTTCCAGTTTGATATAGAGGTGTTCCATTCACGGACTATTTTGCTGTCATTGCTACCCACCTTCGCACCCGTTGGCAACAACGCTGGTCTGACCTGCTAAATAACAAACTTCATTCTATTAAACCGCGTATAGGTTTCTGGTCTTCTTCTTGTCACCAATGTCGAGGTTGGGAGACTACACTTTCCTGTCCTCTTTAAGGGGGGCTCCTTGACGAGGTAAAGAGGCTATCGGTCTGAGGAATTGGACCTTTTGGTCTTCTTCCTCAGACCGAACCTAATTACCCCCCAATCCCCCCTCCCTTTTCCCATCTTCCCCATCCTCCCTTTTCCCTTTCCTCCTCCCCCTCCTCATCCCTCCCTTATTTCCTTCCCAGTTTTACCCTGGGAGCTTCTCTCCTCAGGCATTCTAGTTCCTAGGTAGGGGGAAGGGTATCGTGGTCCATCCCATTCCGTTGAGGTCCTTGGCGGTGGTGTAGTTTGCCGTGGAATCTGGATCGCCTGGGGATGTCCCGATCCCTCTCCGGTCACCCGGGGGGTGGCCTTGGGTATCTTTCGGG
>WNWK01043749.1:0-15374 GCA_009830355.1 Cherax destructor | reverse complement strand
AAGTTTCCGAGTGGTTTTTTAAAGGAAATCCCCCTTACTGAAATCCATAGACAAATTTTGTATTTTTTATCAATGACTTACCCCCAAAAACACCTTTTTGGGAGAAATGTTACCAAATTAGTAAGGTATAAACCCCTTTTTGTAAAACTGTGTTGAGTTTTTTTAATGGATTTTTTTTTCCCCATGATGACTTTAAATTACATCCATAAGTATTGACTGATTCCATCAATTTTTTTACTGATGAAGTTTTGCTGATTTATTTATAATTTTGGGACGGGGGCAGATTCCGATTTGTAGCCCTTTTACGTTTGGATTTTCCACTTATCCAGTAGGATATTCGTTTGCAGTAAGGGGTTTAAGAGACCAGCAATACTTAGCTATGTCTACGACTTATTCCTACCTATATTATTTCGTCAATAGACAAAAATGTCCAACAAGCATCGCCCACATGGCGCGGGACAACCATCCACCACACAACACCAGAAGGCACTTAGGACACAGCTAGCAGCCTAAGGAAACCTGGGACTTTCCGCTTCGCGTTGCCACACCAGTATAATTTGTAATCTCATTGACAAACCTACCAGGGTAGGGTATTACTTTAGACATTAAAGTACCCCAAGTGTCTTCCACCTGGCATACTTTTAATGACGAGCACTGTACATTTAGTTTATGGGTTACACTGAATTTTTCTTTATCCTGTTTTAGAACCTACATTTGTGTGCATTAAACTGCATCTGCTATTTCTCCTGACACAACATCAATCTATCTAGGTCATTCCGCAGCTCTGTTGCGTCCTCATCAGAATTTATTTGATAGCTTTTTTTTTTTTTTGTGTGTCACCGGGAAACTTGCCTGTGTCGCTATTCATTCTGTTATCTATGTCATTTTCATATATTCTGAACAGAAATGGGGCCAACACTAGTTTCCCTTAATTCATGTAAACTTCGTCAACAGTCAACCATGCCTCGAAACAGGAGAAATTATCTCCTGTTTTGAGTCGCTATTTTTTCAAGTTTCCTGAGTGGAACTTTACGAAATGCCTTACTGAAATCCATAGACACAATTTTGTATTCTTTATCAATGACTTACACCCAAAACACCTTATTGGAGAAATGTTACCAAATTAGTAAGGTATAAACGCCTCTTTGTAAAACTGTGTTGAGTTTTTTCATCGGATTATATTTTCCATGATGACTTTAAATTACATCCATAAGTATTGACTGATTCCATCAATTTTCTTACTGATGAAGTTTTGCTGATTTATTTATAATTTTAGGACAGGGGCAGATCTCCCGATTTGTAGACCTCACGTTTGGCATTTTCCACTTATCCAGTAGGATATTCGTTTGCAGTAACGGGTTTAAGAGACCAGCTAATACTTAGCTATGTATCTTCTTACCTTCCTTTAGAACCCTTTAAAAATAGCAGTTCAGGATCTGTTGACTTGTTTCAATCCATCTATTGGTCCAAGGAGCATAACACAAGTGACTTTGATCTTGAATAATTTAATTTCGTCTTGACCTCTATGTTTTGAGTCCTAAAATTTTCATTTATATCCTCTTGTGTATAAACGGAAAGTATTATTTTTTTTAAATAATACACATTTCTTTGTTACTGTCAGGTCTTTCTCCTAGTCTTGTTTATATACACATACAAAAAAACTCTTTGATTTTTTCTCTAACTCATTTTTTTATTCATCTCATGACTTCTGATGAAACGATGATGATATAACTATAACATCATCTCCGTCAATGCAGAAAAGGAATTCAATACTTCAAAAATTACTAAAGCAAGAAAGTGCTATAAACAGACAGGTCAGTGAAGTTCACCAAAATTACGAGACGTGATAATAACTATTTACAGGTCAGTTAAAAGAAACGGTTTGCACAGCACTTGTTGCAAATGTAGACAAATGGTTCAGAGAACCGACAAGTTGATAAATTAGACACATGTGCAACACTTGGGTATCCTTATTGAGGAAACGTTTCGCCACACAGTGGCTTCATCAGTCCATACAAAAGAGAATGGTGAAAACCAAGAGGAGTTTGAGGTAATCAGTCCATAAATCTTGAAAAGAATATAGCATATGTGTGAAGAAGTGGCTCATATACTGTAGATAGGTGAGGTGCAGCAGTCGTAGGTGGTATCACATTTGACAAATCCAAATGTGGAAGTAGGTCATGCCTAAAGGTTAGGCAAGTGAAGAATTCTCTGTATTAAGATCCAAAGATGTTGCTGTGTCTGACATTCTTGACCATTCTTCTTTGTATAGACTGATGAAGCCACTGTGTGGCGAAACGTTTACTCAATAAAGATACCCAAGTGTTTCACATGTGTCTAATTTATCAACTTGTCGATTCTCTGAACCATTTTTCTACATTCCTGTCAGACACAGCAACTCAAGGTTGAGGGACTGATTACCTCAAACTCCTCCTGGTCTTCACCATTCTCCTTAGTATGGACTGATGAAGCCACTGTATGGCGAAACGTTTCCTCAGTAAAGATACCCAAGTGCTGCACATGTGTCTAATTTATCAACTTGTGGCAAAACTCGGGAAGATTTCCCAGTTCATTAATAACAAACCTTACAGCTCTCTTTTTATTCTTGTTCCTGGTAATAAAGTCGAGCAAAAATTTATACTTCAATTT
The DNA here is from genome assembly GCA_009830355.1 of Cherax destructor. Lineage (NCBI taxonomy): Eukaryota > Metazoa > Arthropoda > Malacostraca > Decapoda > Parastacidae > Cherax > Cherax destructor. The sequence goes on along the minus strand of WNWK01043749.1, from coordinate 12,725 downwards.
ATGTAATCACGAATACCATTTTGTAAGCATTCAGAGAAAGATAGCAGTCAGTAGGATTCGAAACCAGGTGTAGGAGTGGAGTGGCAGGTGTATGGGAGAGACAGCCATGGATTTAAACACACGAAAACAGGAAGACATTTATTAGGGGACACACGCAACTCGGCAGACATTCCGTCATAATTATAGGGAATCAAACAGATTTACCAGCGCCTCCAGATGAAGGCGCTTCGAAGTTATCACTATTCATTTTGCCCACACCAAAGATCAAAACAAAATAAGCATAAGAAAATCGTCACACCATGATTGCTAAGCTACAAACAGAACACACAAGCTGGTAGGTCCTTCTCATCTTCCTTTTCATGATTCTTTCCTTTCACTGTCAAAGTATAATTTGTGTCCCTGACCTAAATGAGATCTCGTAAAATTAAAAAGCTAAGTGCGTATAACTTTATTTAAATGGTACAGTATATGCAAAAACTGTGTAAGGGAGAACAACACAATGACTTTGTGTGCTAAAGTTTCGCTCAGCTAGCACTTTATCAGGTTACAACTAGGCAATTTTAAAGTTCTTACTGACCAAAACTTTGCTTTGCCTTCGTGTGTTTGATTTGCAAGCACATTAGATTTCAGTAACGTTAATAAAACGCCCAATCTTGCGAGGGCGAGAACCCAGATGTTGCGTGCATTTCGAGTCCATAACAAAAATAGGAAATACAGAGATCAGTCTACAATTTGAATGTATCTGAAAATATTTAACAAACCAGATCACACAGGAAGATAAAAAAAAATATCATTTACATAAAAACTTGTGTAAACACTCAGACAATTGTTAACTCAGATTACAACTCGTGTATATTCCCACAATTAGTTGCATATTTTATTGTAGTTTTGCAACGTGTATAATAATAATAATATCAGTTACATACTGTAGAGGGCTTCTGGAACAACCATTTACACCCGTACTACATGTACGCTCCACCACAATCACATTTAAGGTTTGTAATTTAGCATCAGAGAAAAAGGTTAGATATATTAATAAAATTCCAATTATTTTAACGAGAAATTACACAAGACAATGATGAGAAATTAACTCAGCATAAACCTTTTATACATGGCACTTACCGACGACACTTCAGTGGGAAATTAAAAAAATGGTTACCTTAGATGAAATGAATTACTGAAAGGCATTTCACGACTGGATGAAAAATGGAACAGAAGAAGCAATTTCATATGATGAAACATTCAGCAAATCTGAATAAAAGCGATAATACTTGGACTCATATCTAAGTCAGAAAGACAAAAATAATAACACTTAATAATTGAATGAAGTGCTGGATAATGTACTCACCCACAACGGAGAGATGGTAGAACTTCCTGAGATTGACGTCAGTGTTGGAGTGAACACATATAGTAGCCAGTATCCCCCCATGTTGACGTTTTTGATAGTAAGGACCCAAGCTTCCTTACCATCAAGGGTGAGCGAGTGATGGACGGTGATGCGGGATTCTCCGTGAACACGTCGTCCCCATGGCAATAAAATGCCCTTCGTCATCTTTAGCCAAGCTGTCTGTTGACAAGACCAGAAAATGGTTAAATGGGTGAGGTAGGATATACAAGTCATCTTTAGCAACGCCACCATTTGAAATGACGGTAGAAGCCTAGGCAGAAAAGTTGTCAGTTAACTCTTTAGCTACGTAGTCTTTTAAGAACATAAGAACATAAGAATGGAGGAACACTGCAGAAGGCCTACTGGCCCCAAGGCAGGTCCTTATCAAAACCACCACTACCTAAGAATTTACCCCATACTCACGACACCAATCAAACCCAGCCCCTCCCACTCATAATTTGTCCAATCTCTTTTTAAAGCCACCCAAGGTCCTAGCCCCTATCACCCTACTCGGAAGATTGTTCCACGCATCTACAACTCTGTTCGAAAACCAGTACTTGCCTATGTCCTTTCTAAATCTAAATTTATCCAATTTAAATCCGTTATTTCTGGTTCTTACTTGGTTCGATATCCTCAGTATTTTATTAATATCTCCTTTGTTTATGCCTATCATCCACTTGTACACCTCGATGATATCTCCTCATTCTACGTCTCTCCAGAGAGTGGAGATTCAACGCTCTAAGTCTATCTTCATACGGGAGATTTCTTATACAGTAAATCATTTTAGTCATTCTTCTTGTATGTTCTCCAATGAATCTATATCCATCCTGTAGTAAGGAGACCAAAACTGAGCTGCATAATCCAAATGAGGTCTCACTAGTGATGTATAGAGCTGTAAAATAACTTTTGGACTTCTGTTGCTTATACTTCTTGAAATAAATCCTAGTAATCTGTTAGCCTTATTGCGCACACTTAGGCACTGTTGTCTTGGCTTTAGATTCCTGCTTACCATGACTCCCAAGTCTTTTCAATTCTGTATGATCAAGCTCTACTTCACCTAGTTTATAAATTCGAGGGATATTTTCATTACCAAGGACTAGTATCTTACACTTGTCCACAATGAACTTCATCTGCCACTTTTCAGACCAAGACATTAATTTGTCCAAATCCTCCTGGAGTTCACTGGTATCCTCCTCAGAATGAATCATACGGCCTATTTTTGTATCATCAGCAAATTTACTCATGCCAATTTGCAATTCCTTCATCAAGGTCATTTATGTAAATTATGAACAACAATGGGCCTAAAACTGATCCTTGTGGAACGCCACTAGTGACTAATCCCCATTCAGATTTGACCCCATTAATTAATGGAAACTCTCTGCTTTCTATTGGTAAGCCATGCCTCTATCCATGCTAGAACTTTACCTCCTATACTATGAGCTGCCACCTTTCTTAAGAGTCTCTTGTGAGGTACTCTATCGAAGGCCTTACTGAAATCCAAGTAAACTATATCATATTCTTTATCACTGTCTACTGCCTCAAATGTTTTATTGAAAAACGTCAGTAAATTTGTCATGCAGGAACGACCTCTCGTGAACCCATGCTGAGATTCATTAATCAAATTATGTTCTTCAAGGTGACTTCTAATAATATCAGCTATAATTGATTCTAATAATTTGCCTACTATAGATGTGAGGCTTATTGGACGGTAATTTGATGGAATTGACTTATCCCCTGATTTGAATATAGGAACTACATTAGCTATCTTCCACATCTCTGGCACAACACCAGTTAGGATGGACGTATTAAACACATTCGTTAATGGCTGACTAAGAGGTTAATTATATAGAGGTTGGTTGTTATGGTGATTGAGCAACACGAGCTAATGCTAAGACGAGAAACATGTTTAGATAATCTATATTATTATTGTTACGATAATAATAAGAGCAGAGGTCAATAAAGAGCTTGGAGAATGAGAGGCCATAAGACTTAATCCCAAAAAAGAGAAGAATAGATACAAAAAAAAAAACTTGGATTGAGCGATTTTAACTAGGAAAAAAGCAATCAGTTAGAAGTGTGGATCGTCTTTAATAATGCTCTTTGTTAACGTGATCTGTTCAAAACTTTAATCAGATCTGAAACAGAGCTTCGTCATGCATTTGTTTTCATTTTATTGGTATTTATGTACAGGTTGGTGCTTGTCACCTTCCGCCGTGACAATTATATGAATATCTGCCATATGCACTACTTAGTCTTCAGGTGAGTCACGAACATGTAGGTTCTCTCTTATATAAATAAGTGGCGCAAATTGTAAGTGTATTTATAACACTGTGATAGGTGTTCCCTCTAAGCTGCGCTACTGTGCTGATATACAATAGCCTATCAAGTGGTGCGCGCTAATAGCCTATCAAGTGGTGCGCGCTAATAGCCTATCAAGTGCTGCTCGCTAATAGCCTATCAAGTGCTGCGCGCTAATAGCCTATCAAGTGCTGCGCGCTAATAGCCTATCAAGTTTTGCGCGCTCATTATTGTGTAAGAGTACATTCTCAGTGAAGCCAGCTTTACTTAACCCAAAAGAGTCCACAGTGAATACGTTACCAAGGATAATGATTGGCAGTCACATCAGTCGTAGTATTGCCCGAAAATCTATGGCAAGGAAGCAGCAAACTAAATGTAGGTTTTGCTATTTTTTCCTGGACATAATTCATAATTTATTAGAAAAAATAAGTAAAAATATATTTTAAAAATGCTCTAAAGATAATTCATTGATACAGTGCTAAGGGAAATAAGACAGAACAAATGATGTGGAGGAGAAATAGTCAGTTTTTTACTGATGAAGGGTTTATTAAACAGTAAATTAATTACTTTGTACAAATATCACTCATTTGAAATGTTACTTAAAAAGATAGTTTATATCAATAAGTCTGTTACCAAACTAATAGTTACCTACCTCCTATGTATTTATAAATTTATCCATCTAGAAGCAATTATTATAGGTTCGTTTTGTTTGTATATCCTCTTAGAGAACGGGAAGGAGAGAGAGAGAGAGAGGGGGGAGGGAAAGAGATAGGGAGAGGGAGAGAGACAGAGGGAGAAAGGGAGGGAGGGAGAGAGAGCGAGAGAGAGGAGGGGAGGGAGGGAGAGAAAGAGGAGAGAGAGAGAGGGAGTTCAAAGTTTAATAATGCGTATGTCACACTATCATCCAGATACGATTATCCTTTTTTTATTCTTCGTCAGATTAAATGTTCAACAATAATATAATTTACCTTGCAAACCTACGTAATTCTAGGTGCTTAACAGAATCGTGAGGAACTAATATTAAGTACATAAATCGACTACTCATCTGCCATTCATCGTCTCTGTTATAATACTAATTATCCAGGCACATGTTGTCATGCAAGACCAATTATCATTTACTACCTTAAGTAGTTTTCACAAGTCTTCATCAACCGTAAGTTGTCTCACCTTCCGTGAGTCCAACTGTACATAATAAATATTACAGAAATCCTGGAGTCTTTCTGCGACGATGTCGTCTCATGACGGTGACTGATAATGTTTTATGTGTTAAAAAAAAACAATTAATTTTATATCGTAAATACGTAGAAGTCTGAAACGTGGGAAAAAATTAAGCATGTCAGTGCTACAAGTTCAGCTTTTAGTTACTTAACAGAATAATACAGGTAATGTTAATGGAGTACTTCGGTGCCATTTTGTCACTTTTAATCTCAAATCAGAAGAGAAATATTTTTCATTGCACAACTGGACTATGTTGATGATGCTGGTGCAGAACTCTTGCTCAGAGGAACTGGACTTAGTTTCTCTTGCCTTGGATCGATTCTGAATGACACCCTTTCCACAGGCGCTATGTGACACATACGGGTTTATTGCTTTCCTTTGATTAAAATAACACATTGTAAACAATAGAAGTCTTTAATGCCGTAAGGCATCGCTTGTTATGGATGAAACGTGTCACTTGTATAGACTGTGTAGGTACAATTTTGAGCAATAAATAGAAAGTGTATCATTTAGCCAATTTTAAACCTTTAGTACTGATTTGGTTTCCTCAGAAGCATTCTCTGGATTTAAGGTTATGTCAAGTACAATTTGCCAGTTTTATTAATCTAATTGGTGGCTGTGAAATAATTAAAGAACGTCGCTTGTGATCAGAAATACTTTAAGTCACAGTATTTAACTTCATTGGGTTATCCTAATTTAAATCTCCATAGAGCACTTTTATTTGCCTAAGACTTTTATTTGTCCTCAAGACGTTTGTAAAAAAATTGTATATGTTCACAGACCTTAAATAAAACTTACTTTTTTGGTTACTTATCTACATGCTTATTTGTTTATGAACTTACACTACTAACCTGCGTAAACGCTGGTCACTCTTTAGGAATAAAAAGTGATATTATTATTATTATTATTATTATTATTATTATTATTATTATTATTATTATTATTATTATTAAAAAAAAGCGCTAAAGCTACTAGGGGTCAAACAGCGCAGCAGAGCAGGGCAGGCCAGGGCAAGGCAGGGCAGGGCAGGGCAGGGCAGGGCAATGCAGGGCAAGGCAGAGCAGGGCAGGGCAGGTCAGAGCAGGGCAGGGCAGGGCAGGGCAGGGCAGGTCAGGTCAGGTCAGGGCAGGGCAGGGCAGGGCAGGGTAGGGCAGGGCAGGGCAGGGCAGGGCAGGTCAGGTCAGGGCAGGGCAAGGCAGGGCAGGGCAGGGCAGGGGGTTTTGCTGGATCGAAGAGCAGCAAGGATGGAGAGGATAACAGAGGTAGATATATAAAGGGGCCGTGAGGAGTGTTAAACGAAGTATCAAAGTTTGTGTAGTAAATCAGTTGCTGTCAAAAAGTCAACGAGGGAGTCTGAGTCAAAGTTGGATCCATCAGCAAGTAGGGAAGATAAAGTAACGAGGTAAATTATGCGTGCTCGTTGATAGACTAGACAGTCCAACAGAATATGGCAAACAGAAACTGGAACCTGACAATTCTCACAGAGTGGAACAGGGCACCTCTCCATGAGAAACCCGTGAGTAAGACGAGTGTGCCCGATGCGAAGACGGGAGAGCATGGTCTCTCAACCTCTGCATCGATGACAACAAGATGGCCAGGAACCTAAACTTGATAGAATGTAATTTGTTATGTGTCATATCAGACCAACGATGTTGCCAACAGTTGCGAAGGTGATAAGAGATTACAGCAAAATTGTCTGTGGATGGAACACCTCTATATGAAACTGGGAAGTCATGTACTGCTGACCTCGCAGCTGTGTTCGCCAGTTCATTACGCTCTATGTCAACATGACGGGAGGCCCAACAGAAAACAGTATCTTTGATTTTGCTAGAAATGCGGCTTAACCAAAGTTGTATATGAAGAACCAGGTGATGAGGTGACTCAGTTTGTTTAATAGCTTGCAAAGCACTAAGGCAGTCGGAGACTGATACAAATGGCGAGAGAGGCATAGATGCAGTACGGATAATTGCTATGAGAATTGCATACAATTCAGCTGTAAAAATGCTAGCTGAGTCTAATAAATGCCCTCGCAGTACGCTGTCCGGAAATATTGCTGCAAACCCGACATCAGAGGAATTAGAACCATCAGTGTACACTGTGATGGAATGAGAATGAGACCGGAAGTGTGGCATCCAAAGCGTATGTTACAATTTATTCAGCGTATGTCACACTCCCATGTAAGCTGCCTCCCAACCAGCGAACTGGGTGCTAAGGGTTCAACGATCGATAGGGTACCCGTCATTAAATCAGTTTCTTGGTTCGTTGACCAATCACAGGCAAGCCCACCAAAGCTGAAGCAATGTGGTTCACTTGCGGTAAGCATTGGCAGACTTGCCTACCTGCTGGTTGAGTACAGTGCACTCTCTCTCTGGCTTCTGCTTTGCCATCTGTCACTGTGGCATACACTTATTATTCTATCTGTACATATTGTACATAGTGTACATACCTGTATATAGTGGGTGAAGGCAAATATACATTATAGTCTACTGCTGACTATGTTTGCTCCAATTCCCATTACGACCAGGTTTCACATGCCATTTATTACCTGTGTTCGTAATAGAAAGTGATTAAGAAAAAGTGAGCGAGAAGCAACTGAAGGTATTTGGACTTTCGCGCATGGCAGTGGAGAAGAACGGACACGAACTGTTGGTACCTCCTAAGAGGGAAGGGAAAAGTTAGATGCTACGTGAACATATAAAGGTAGCAAATGAAGAGAAGACAAGAGCGAATGTAGTCAAAAAGAAAAGGGACGAAGTAAACGAAGTAAATGAACCTCTACTTATAACATCTGTTACTATCCAATATATGGAAGGATTGCGAAGGTCATGAGAGCGAACAAAATAGCGGAGACAATGAGCATCATGGCGATCGTTCAAGGATGGAATATTCGCCTCTGTACATTGGCTCTCAACCGGTGAAGATCGAAAAGCACCTATACATAAAAGTAGAGTTGCAGGGGAGGCCGCTGAATATATCTGGTAGCCATAATCTAGTTTCGTTAAAATTAGGGCTGAATGCAGTCGAAGGAGAATTCGACAATCAGCCTCCCTTCCCATGAAAGATGAGATAGGGTTTTAAGGAGGTTCAGCCAGCAATGATGATTTGCTTTCAGTGAGGTAATGTGAGGTTTCCACGATAACCGACGGTCAAACAGAAGGCCGAGAAACCTGACTATCACATTCAGGGATACGTGAGCCATACAGGTATAATGGAGTATCAGGGATGATAGAACGTCTAGTGAAAGTAATTTGGTGTGTTTAAGTACCAGAAAATTTTAACCCATGAGTAGGGGTCCAATTGGAAACACGGTTGACAGCGTTCTGGAGAGAAACTGCAATGAGGTGACAGTCAGCACCTGCACAAGCTACAGCGAAATCATCAACATAGAGTGATGACCAAATATTAAACGGAAGAACAGATGCCAGATCATTTATAGCAAGGAAAAAACGTGCTCTGCCCAGAACACATCCCCGTGGGACACATTCATCTTGGATAAAGTCCGGGGAAACCATATTATTAACCCGAACACGGAAATATCTCTCACATAAGTTCATAAGGAAAAATGGCAGATTGCCTCGGAGGCCTAAGGAGTGAGCTTGGGTCAAGATGTTATATGTCCGAGTAGTGGCATATGCCTTCTCAGATTAAAAAAAGATGGCGATAACTGAGCGGTTATTGGCAAAGACATTACGAACATACTTATCTAAAGGGAGTAAGGGGTCAATAGTAGAACGGCCATTACGAAAGCCATATTGACTAAATACCATATCAAATGTCTTTTTACCAGACGTTCCATCACCTTGCAAACTGCACTGCTAAGAGCAGTGGGACGATATTGGGAGGCATCATGTCCAGATTTCCAAAGCTGGGGAAAGAACTTGAGACCAAATAAGATTAAATAGACGTAAGCGGACAGCAAGGGCTGACGGATGTAAATGCTGGAGCATAGGAATACGAATACCGACGGCCCAGCTGCCGATGACCGGCAAACAGAAAGTGTTGACTCTAGTTCCAGAAGTGTACAAGGCACATTATAAGACTCTTCTCTGCTAGAAGAAAAGTCTAAGGTCTTTAACTCTCTGGTAGACCTGGAGGAAAGAAAAGAGGAGCACAGATGGAGCCCCTGGGAGATACGGACAAAATGATTACCAATTTCAGTAGCAACTTCAAGAGAGTTTGCTATAGTGACACCAGCAACCCGATGAACGGGAGCCGGATCTGGAAAGTGCCATTCAGTTTCCATACTTTCCTCCAGACTGCACTCATAGAGGAAGCCGAAGTGACGGTAGAAACATAATCCTGCCAACAAATGCGTTTAGCTTCACGGATGACACAGAGAGCGACCGCTCTCGCCCTCTTAAATTCAAAGATTAGCTCTGTGGTCCTATGGTAACGATATCTGCCCCATGCAGCGCATGGGGACAAGCAGGAGACCACAAGACACGCATTTCTGAGAATGCCTACCCGAGGTTTGGGGTATTGAATGTGAAGCCGCAGTTAGAACTGAGGATGAAAATAGGTGTAACAGCTCATCAATAGAGGACGAAGAAGGGTCCTCACTAAAAGAGTTTGAAGCGAGTACAGGTCCCAATTCTCTCGGTCAAATTGCCAACGTGGGTTTCGAGGAGGTGGAGAATAAGAAGGATAGTAAAACGATCGCTGTCATGCAAATCTGGGAGTACAGATCAGGTAAAGTCTAGTGCAGTTGATGAAGAGCAAATTGAGAGATCGATGCAAGAGAGAGACTGAGTGCCAGGGTCAAAATGGGTGGGAGCACCCGTATTTAAAACATGGAAAGGGGTAGAAGTGAGGAGAGTCTCTAAATGAATGCCGCGAGTCACAGTCAGACTCAAGAGGAAATGGTGAGCATTAAAATCGCCTAATAAAAGACGTGGTGGCGGTAATGAAACCAGAAACTCAACATCTGTGATAGATAATGCCCGAAAAGGAGAGAGATACAAAGACCAGACCTTATACCACTTATTCAAGTAGATGCGCGCTGCAGTGTAATGCAGCGAAGTATGGACGAAGATCTGATGGTATGGTATACCGGTGCGTATAAGAAGGACACTTTCATTAGAGGTTCCATCTGGAAAAAGATCCGATGAATACAATAAAACATAGCCCGAGATGGGATGGATAACAGCAGAGAGTAATTTGGGCTCTTGTAAACAACCACCAACAATGGAAAACTGGAAGAGCAACACCTAAAGCTCACCCCAGTTACCTCTGAGGCCTCGGATATTCCACTGTAAATAAGTCATGATTTGCGAAGAGAAGTATACAGGAAATATGGAACAGAAGGTATCTATGGACTAGAAGAGTTGGTAAAGTCCACATGTGGAGGCAGCGGAAAACGAATAAGCAGAGAAGGACTGAAACGCTGCAAAGAAAAGAGTTGTGTAGATGGAGTAGAAGAGTGAAAAAGAGTGATGGGAGATGGATCAGTGTCCATCAATGGTTTAGTCTCCTCAATATATTCGGAGATATCTTAAAGTGTTCCAAAAGGTCAGGGAAGTTCTATGTGGGACGACATCAGAGATAGAAAGGGGAGGGTGAGTATAGATCGGGGCGACGATGGAAGTACCAAAGAAGGGGGAGACGAGAGGTTACAACTAGTTTGGGAAGAAACCTGGGAGGGGACAGAAGAGGAGGGGATTGTACGAGGGAGAGGATGAACCTCCACTCCCGTAACAGAGCTAGTAAGAGGTAAAGAACTAGGTACAGAGGCTGAAAAGGAAAAATGTCCGGGAAAGATAAGTGAAGGAGAGGTTAAAGGAGATTTACACTTTGGGGATGTGGTGGACTTTGGAGAAGTAGAGGGGCGAAGGGGAGGTGGTGTCGTAGACATAGAAACTTGCGAGCTAGAAGATGAAGATTTGAGAACAGTATGAGGTGACGAGGTAGGGATCTCGGAGTCCAGGACTGCAAAAGAGTTAGATACAGAGTTTGGAGGCCTCTTAGTAACTCGAGAATAATAAATACGAGAAAGTATCCCTTGGAGGCGTAGATGAGAGCCCGCCATGGCGTAAGTAAAGTCTTTCTCTCGCTCTCAAGATAACACCCCACATGATAAAATCCAAATAAACATTTTTGTCTCAAATGCTTCCTCAGTGATGATTTCCTAGGTCTTGTTCTCTATATTCTCCACATTAGTATTCTATTCTTTAATGGCGAATCATAAACTCAGTCTTAAGAACATTGAAATAATTGCCACTGTTACTTTCCTTTACGATGACGTTGCCTGACACACAGTTCATGAATTTTCTTTCTTCATGGGTTCCAAAATCTCTATATAAATTTTTAATAGTTTTACTTTATTTTGCTATTATTTTTCTTTGTAAATATCATTCTCGTTAATACTCGAGTGAACTTCTTCTCTGTAATGGCTTTTATGTCTGGTATTTTCTCCACAACGTTCTCTTTCAGAATACCAGGTGTGTTGGCGATACTATCTGCAGGTAAGCTCTGCATACTGATTATCCTCTCTCGCAGTTTACTGGGTCCTCTACTGACTTGCATTTTCTATTCTTTAGACAAAGGCCCGATTATATGTAATGCTGAAACTGTGTCTGATATTTACTTAGGTTCCTTAAGACTCTTCACGTATTCCATTCTCATCAGTTACGTTACCTATCTAGTTTCAAACATTAAATTCTCTTAAGTTCATTTATACACTTAATCAAGAGCAAACTCCTTGGTGCCGCATAATATAAAATCTAATTGACAGACAAAATATAATGATTAAATTAATCTTCTATAACTACTGAAAGAAGTTGTATATTACCTAGTTTGTTCACTCATCTATAATTTATTCGGGTGATATATAGTTTTGGCAATACACTACAGTATATGAGATGAAAACTAGATTTATGAATGCCCATTGTTTGTTGTGTCACGTCCACGTCCCCGAGGACGGACGCCATGGCCGGTCTTTTAAATATCTTTTATTATCATCACGTTGCATGTGTCTTACAGTATTTTCTAGTCAGCCTGTCCGTGTCTTCTCTGGTTGACATCTCGCTCACTGTGTGCAGTGATACGTTGGATACATTTTCTTCTGTCAGGTCATCTATGAATATATGGAGAAACATGCGTTCAAGCACTGATCTGTGAGGGACTCTTCTTTCTCTTTAATAGTATTACTGTAGCCACATGAGTAAATTGCCTGTTATTCCAGTCTGTTCCTACAGTGTTTGCAAATCTCCCGTTTAATATTGTGTCAAATACTTTCTTACAAAGGAAGATATAATCAACTAATTTTTTTTATCCTAATTTATTACCATTCTATTAAAAAAATTATGATTTGACAGAGAAAATTCCTCAAGACTATGCCGACGCTAGGTTAGGTTAGGTAAGGTTTGTCAGGATACAGGGCAAGTGTTTCCTGATGCGGGTCTTAGTCACATGATGACCTGCCACTGGAGCTTTTGGTCATCTGACTGAAGCCTTCCGCTGGCTTACCGGTCCACCCCTTTAAAAATTAACAGTTATTAGTATAAAAATTTTTTACCTTTTTTTTGCCGATGCGAGTTGCTTTTTATGTACCTATTTCTTTCAAAGCGCTCAAGTATTATTGTTGTTATTATTTTACTAGTATCCCAGTATGCCAGCCAGAAGACTATTGTCAGTGTTTATTCTTTATATTCCTTCTTGTTTGTTGTTGTTTATTAACTGTTATTAACTTAATGAATCTCCTCGTTCAGATGTAACAGGGATCCTCTGCTTCTTCTCACAATAACATATATTGTCTAGTCGCACTGCTTTCCTAACATTTAAATCCCTACATTAATTTTGAAACTTGCTCTACTCTTTGCAATTC
>WNWK01043748.1:0-15374 GCA_009830355.1 Cherax destructor | reverse complement strand
GTTTTTGTAAAGCACCCCAACACCCCCCTTTCTCTCCCAGACACTTCACCCCCCACCCCTCCCCCCCTGAGCACTCCAACCCCATTTGTCCCCTCCCGGGATCATTAAAACCCCAAAATCCTTCTCCCCCCCAGGCATTGGCACCCATCCTGTCTCCCCGGGCCTCAAACCCCATCCTTTTCTCCAAAACACCCCAAACCCCCACCCTGTCTCCCCCAGAGACCTCCCCGGGCCCTCTCTCCCAAAAATTCCCCCACCCTGTTTTCCCAGCACCCCAACACCATTGTCTTTTTAGCCCCCTCCCTCACCCCATCCTTTTCCCTTTTCCCCAGGGCCCCCAGCACCCATCTTGCTCTCTTTCAGCACTCCAGCCCCATTTGTCTCTTTTACATCCAACACCCATTCTGTCTCTCCCCGGCACTCCAACACCCATCCTGTTTTCCCATGGCACTGTAACACCCATCCCTGTCTCCCCCGAGCACTCAACACCTATCTTATATTTTCCCCCATCACTACAAAACTCATCTTGTACTATAAGACCCTCCTTTGTCAATCCACTCTCCCCGGGACATTTTCCCGGGTCCCATCTTGTCTCTTCCAGGCACTCCCAGTCCCATCCTGTAGTCTATCAGAGCACTGTCACACCCATTCATTATTCCCTAAGATCTCTCCCATTCCCATTCTGTAGTCTCGCAGAGCTCTCTAATTCCCATCCTATACACAGAGAACTCCAACACCCATCCTGTCCTCACAGGTGATCACATCATAGTATGGGAGACATTAACAACAGAGTCGTACTGGCCAGGTTGTAGCAGCCACATACAAAATTCTTTTTGCCAATTGATCGCGTCTTCCGCGTAGCTAACTATTGTTTTTATTCCCGTAAGTTTAATTTATATATATTTTTTTCGTTAGGTTCAGAAGGATTTTTGTGAAATTATTGCATTTATGGACCTCTGCGTGTTTTGCAATCACAAAAGACAATACTTAATTCATTTTTCATGATAGTGGATAATTAGATTAAGAATCGTTTAGTCATTTACACAGAATACAATGTTCACACACACGCTTATTCTGCTACATTGTGTGATAAGTGTACGTTCAAGGCTGTCTTGTTCGGTGTAATTATAAGAAGCAGATTTCTGTGTGTCCTCTCCTGAAATTCTTTTACCAGCAAAGTCGCCTGGCACCTCCGGAAAGGAGAAAAGTCAAGACATCCAGTAGACAGACGAATGACTTCCTGGACACAAGATTTGTGGAAGGGATTGACGTAATAACCTAGAGTTGAGGATACTGTGAGAGACGAGGCTTACCGTTGTGAAGGACACACACACACACACACACGGAGCTGAGTCTTGACCCCTGCAACCACAATTAGGTGAGTACACACACACACATGAACACACCACAGGAGGGTATATATGCAGGCAAATATAAATGGACACAGTGTCCCAAAGTTTAAAGAATGTGTCAGGGTGGGTATTTTTTTGAGACTAAGACTGACTTCATTGATAAGTCATATAACAATATTGGAAAAAGTCACTAAAGAAAAGTATATTTAACTTTAATAACTGATAAACAATTTGAATTTCTGTCTACAAAATTCTGTGTTTATATTCTGTAAAGTTATTATAGGAGAAACTATTGAATATGGAAATGGATGGAGAGATAGCATTTACCTAGACTATCAGAATACTTTTGCTAGTGCTATCAGCTATATAAAGATCACTGTGTTATGTGCAGTAATACCAGAGACATAAATGTTACTGTTATTCATAATAACACCAGAGATGCAAAGATCACAATAGTATTATTCTTGGTAAAATTAGAAAAGCAAATATCATGCTTTTATGTGTCTATGATACATAATATCAGACATATAAATGTTACGTTGTAACACATATTTACACCGGCGTTACGAAGATCACAATGTTAAACACAGTAACACTAGAAATTGATACGGAGATAAGGAAGTTACGCATAGAAACATAGAGGAATTACACTTTTATACGAGTGAAAATGCAGAAAAGATCAAATAAGAACATAAAAAGCTATGACATTTAAATAGACTACTAAAATAAACAATAAGTGGCTTCTCCATGGTGGTCTAGGTAGAGGAGGTCTTCTCTTCTGGCTGGACTACGTTTCGAGCCTTCCCGGGCGGACGTATTTACTGGGCGCAGATTTCTGTGTGTCCTCCCCAGTAATTACATCTGCTTGTATATATTGATATTTAAACACTTGTGTTGTAATATCATATATGGGCAGTGCTTCATGGGGTTGCCGCATTTGACAAGTTAAGTTCCTCTCTGAGGAAATGCTGTGTTTGGGGTTCACAGCTCTCAACGTCCCCCTCAAATCATAGAGTTTAATTCCAATGTGTCAAAATGTGTAGAACACATTTTGACACATTGTCAAGGAGTGCAAAGACTGACAAGTTCGTTCTGAAAAGTGTCTTGTAAAGTGTCTTGTAAAGTGTCTTGTAAATTGTACTCTGTATTACCTTTTCTTCATACTTTTTACGACAGAACACAATGTTACTGAAACCTGATATGTTGAAGTTAATTGTTCAACATTCACTTTTTTTAAACACTTAAGAACACTTAATCAACTACAAGTTCATTAAGAAATAACTGATCTTCATAACTTTAACATATTTCAAAGATTATTAAATTAAAGGCTGTTATTTACTTACATGTGTGAGCAAACATTCAACCTCGTGAGTCTCAACAAGTAAAAGATTTTAAATAGATTTAGTGATTTAGAAAAAGGACACATGTTGATCGCGGTAGTTGTTGTGGTGGTGGTGGTAGTGATGGTGTTGGAGGTAGTGGTAGTAGTAGTAGTAATAGTAAGAGTAGGAGCAGTAGTAGTAGTACTAGAGGTAACTTTGGTTACCATGTAACGGCGGATTTTATTTTTAAGGGGGAACTCGTCCTAATCTTTGTGTTAAAGGGATAAGAATTTTCCCAATGTTTTTTTCCCTTTACTACTATTACTCTACCCACAGCATGGCCCAAAGAAGGGCTACTGCTTACGCTTTGTCACATTATTTTGTTTCCAATACTGTATATAGCCTCTTGCCCTTATAATGTTTATACAGATTTAACAACAAAATAATACTTCTGGTTATTTGCACATGAGTCCTTTTACCTAATAAATTCAGCAGAGTCAGCCAGGCTGACAGCAGAGTCAGTCAGACTGACAGCAGATTCAGCCAAGCTAACACCAGATTCAGCCAGGCTGACAGCAGAGTCAGCCAAGCTTACACCAGAGTCAGCCAGGCTAACAGCTCTACCACAGAACTGTGCTACCTCTTAATTTGTATTATTATATAGCCCATATTAGTTTTCTTTCGATGTTTACTTTTACACACACACACACACACACACACACACACACACACACACACACATACACACATACACACACACACATACACCTGGAGTTCAACCCCACCAAGTGCAAAGTCATGAAGATTGGGGAAGGGCAAAGAAGACCGCTGACGGAGTACAGCCTAGAGGGACAGAGACTACAAACCTCAATCAAGGAAAAATATCTTGGGGTGAGTATAACACCAGGCACATCTCCTGAGGCGCACATCAACTAAATAACTGCTGCAGCATATGGGCGCTAAGCAAACCTAAGAACAGCATTCCGACATCTTAATAAGGAATCGTTCAGAACCCTGTACACTGTGTACATTAGGCCCATATTGGATTATGCAGCACCAGTTTGGAACCCACACCTAGCCAAGCATGGAAAGAAACTACAGAAAGTGCAAAGGTTTGCAACAAGACTAGTCCCGGATCTAAGGGGTATGTCCTACGAGGAGAGGTTAAGGGAAATCAACCTGACGACACTGGAGGACAGGAGAGATAGGGGGGACATGATAACGACATATAAAATATTGAGAGGAATTGACAAGGTTGACAGAGACAGAATGTTCCAGAGATGAGACACAGTAACAAGGGATCACAGATGGAAGTTGAAGACTCAGATGAATGACAGGTACGTTAGGAAGTATTTCTTTAGCCACAGAGTGGTCGGGAAGTGGAATAGTTTGTGAAGCGATGTAGTGGAGGCAGGATCCATTCATAGCTTTAAGAAGAGGTATGATAAAGCTCATGGCGCAGGGAGAGTGACCCAGTAGCGACCAGTGAAGAGGCGGGGCCAGGAGCTATGAAACGACCCCTGCAACCACAACTAGGTGAGTTCACACACACACATCTCTAAACACCATGCAATGAATACACATAAATGTACACACTCTCATAAGCATATCTACACTCTCCAACACTGTTGTTTAAACTGTTGTAAAATAATTAACAAATTTCTTTATTATATATTTTAAATTTTCTTATGAAAATTGAAATTATATAAATTTATACAATCTTCTTAGGAAAATTAAAAGAAGTTACACTTTTTTGATGAAATTCGATGGGAAAATATGTAAATATGTGAAGAAGTGATTAACTTGAGAGACTTGTGGTTAAGACAAAGAAGATATTCTTATAAATCATCTTAATAAACATTTTGTTTAATTAGAATTAATTATTAAATAAGTTTCTCAGTTTTCACATATACACTTCTCTCACCTCTTCAATAATGACATAAAAACATTCACCATCACAGATACAAAACAAAAACTCTCGGGAATGTAAATAAAAACTGTCAACTTTGATGATTCGATCTCTTGCCAATAAGAATTTTGGTGGTGGCTGCCACAACCTGGCCAGTACCACTGTGTTGGTGGTGGCTGCCACAACCTGGCTAGTACCACTGTGTTGGTGGTGGCTGCCACAACCGGCCAGTACCACTGTGTTGTGGTGGCTGCCACAACCTGGCCAGTACCACTGTGTTGGTGGTGGCTGCCACAACCTGGCCAGTACCACTGTGTTGGTGGTGGCTGCCACAACCTGGCCAGTACCACTGTGTTGGTGGTGGCTGCCACAACCTGGCCAGTACCACTGTGTTGGTGGTGGCTGCCACAACCTGGCCAGTACCACTGTGTTTAATGTCTCCCATACTGTTGTTATGTACTGTGATGTATGAATGTTAACATATATTACACAGTGAATGTTGTGGTACACTATGTTGCAGTGATATACATAGTACAAAGTCAGTACGTAATGAAAAAGACAACTGTAGAAAGGAATTTTTGAATGAAGAAGGTTGTTTCACTGGTGAAAGTTCCTCTCTGCTGTTAAAAGAACATAAGAACATAAGAGAGGAGGAACACTGCAGTAGACCTGTTGGCCCATACTAGGCATGTCCTTCACAATCCATCCCACTAACAGAATATTTAATTATGTCTTTTTCACCACCATACGTTGTGTTGTGATGTATACAAAGTCTGTCTGCTACTCCAGAGCTAATAAGACTGTATGGAACGTGTATGTTACAGGGTTAATAAGACTGTATGGAACGTGTATGTTACAGGGTTAATAAGACTGTATGGAACGTGTATGTTACAGGGTTAATAAGACTGTATGGAACGTGTATGTTACAGGGTTAATAAGACTGTATGGAACGTGTATGTTACAGGGTTAATAAGACTGTATGGAACGTGTATGTTACCGGGTTAATTAGACTGTCTGGAACGTGTATGTTACAGGGTTAATGAGACTGTATGTACATAACCTGTAGGTTACAGGGTTAATAAGACTGTATGGAACGTGTATCTTACAGAGTTAATAAGACTGCATGGAACCTGTATGTTACAGGGTTAATAATACTGTATGGAACCTGCATGTTATAGGGTTAATGAGACTGTATGAAACCTGTATGTTACAGGGTTAATAAGACTGTATGGAAACTGTATGTTACAGGGTTAATAAGACTGTATGCAACCTGTATGTTACAGGTTTAATAAGACTATGGAACGTGTATCTTACAGGGTTAATAAGACTGTATGGAACCTGTATGCTACAGGGTTAATAAGTCTGTATGGAACGTGTATGTTACAGTTTTAATAAGACTGTATGGCACCTGTATGTTACAGGGTTAATAAGACTGTATGGAACCTGTATGTTACAGGTTTAATAAGACTGTATGGAACCTGTATGTTACAGGGTTAATAAGACTGTATGGAACCTGTATGTTACAGGTTTAATAAGACTGTATGGAACCTGTATGTTACAGGGTTAATAAGACTGTATGGAACCTGTATGTTACAGGGTTTATAAGACTGCATGGAACCTGTATGTTACAGGGTTTATAAGACTGTATGGAACCTGTATGTTACAGGGTTTATAAGACTGCATGGAACCTGTATGTTAAAGGGTTTATAAGACTGTATGGCACCTGTATGTTACAGGGTTTATAAGACTGCATGGAACCTGTATGTTACAGGAACCTGTATGTTACAGGGTTTATAAGACTGCATGGAACCTGGCGTCTCCCGAGATGCTACATTTTATATTCGTCCCATATTTTTTGTATTTGGTGTGTGTGGTGGATATACAGGAGGTGAGAGACGTGATAGGTGAGTCAGACAGTTTTTATTTACATTCCCGAGAGTTTTTGTTTTGTATCTGTGATGGTGAATGTTTTTATGTCATTAATGAAGAGGTGAGAGAAGTGTATATTTTCTTAAGATAATTCATGAAATTTTCCTCATTGTCATATCCAGAAATGTCTCAGACTTTCCACATTCTTGCATCTTTAACAATGGAGAATTTCCGAATAGTATAAAACCACATTCATCATCTACTTTGATTCATAATTTTATTAGAATATATTTTGTAAAAAATGTTTTTAAGTACATGTTGCATTCGGATTGGAATGTGGAATGTATGTGCGCATGATTCATGTATGTGCGTATGTGTATGTGTGTGTGTTACAATTAGTTGTCAAAGGCATTTATCGAAAGACACTTAGAATGTGAGTGTGTTTGCTTATGTGTGTGTGTGTGTATGTGTATGCTTTCTTGTGTGTGTGTATGTGTGTGTGTGTGTGTGTGTGTGTGTGTGTGTGTGTGTGTGTGTGCCTGCATATGTGTGAATGTGTCTGCTTATATGTATGTCTGCATGTATCTTTTTGAATGTACTCACCAAATTGTGGTTGCATGGGTCGAGACTCAGCTCCTGGCCCCGATGTGTGTGTGTGTGTGTGTGTGTGTGTGTGTGTGTGTTGTGTGTGTGAGTGTGTTGCGTGTGTATGTTTCTCTTATTCCTGGTCTCTAGGTCCTAATTATTTCTTATATTGAAGCCCTCACACTCAATATGTACTTATATTACATAACATTAATCCAAATTAAGAAATCACTAATTGCAATAATTAATAACAATAAAAATATTATTATTTGCGACCACTGTCAGCCTCAGAGTTATCTCTGAGTTACGAGACTTTGCCACGTGGACGCCAGTGGTTCGTCTTTAAGGTCCACCCCCCCCCTCGCCTTCCCCAGGTTCATGTGTCCAGGAATCCATCCGTGGGCCCCCAGATGTCTCCCCTTCCCCACTTCCCTAAGGTCAGCCTCGCCTCTCTCTCAGTACCCTCATATCTTGCTTCCAGCCTTCAGCTTCCCCAGGTTCATGTATCCAGGAATCCATCCGTCCGCCTCCGGATGTTTTCCATTCCCCACTTCTCCAAGGTCAGCCTCAGCAATCCAGTATTCATGCCTTCCCCAGGTTCATGTGTCCAGGAATCCATCTGTGTCCCCTCAGATGTTTTCCCTTCCCCACTTCCCCAAGGTAAGCCTCAACAGTTAGTATTTATGCCTTCCCCAGGTTCATGTGTCCAGGAATCCATCTGTGTCCCCTCAGATGTTTTCCCTTCCCCACTTCTCCAAAGTCAGCCTCAACAGCAGTATTCATGCCTTCCCCAGGTCCATGTATCCAGGAATCCATCCGTTCGCTCCCGGATGTCTCCCCTTCCTCACTTCCCCAAGGTCAGCCTCAACACCTCGCCTTCCCCAGGTTCATGGTCCCAGGAATCCATCCGTTCGCTCCCGGATGTCTCCCCTTCTCCACTTCCCCAAAGTCAGCGGTTTTCGCCACCCTCAGTGACTTTGTTGGGTGGAAACTTGGTCTCGTCTAGTTGGTCTACGGTAGAGACTGTCCAGGTGAGTGGAATTACCGGAGGGAACACACAGAAAACTGCGTCCGGTAATTACACCCACCAAGACAGCCACGACCGCAGGTCATCTAGACAGGACCAAGCTGCTACACAGCTCGGCCACCGAGGAGAGGCTAATTAAGAAAAATCTTGGACTTCTATTTATATTGCATTATATATATCTATAAAAAATACATTTTCTCAATTACGTAGTTAATTATGTATATTTATAAATGTTTTATTGCAGGTAGATGAATGTCTGTGTGTTTATCTATCTGTCTACCTCAGTGGAAACAACTGTACATGTTAATCAGTCTTCATTTTTGTTATTAATAGTTTTTACTTTCATCTCATGCAAAAATCCACACTAGTACACACCCTCATATTTTCAACATCATTATGTGTCTCCACATATACAACCTACACATACAGCAACACATTCATTTCTCTGTCACACTGGAATGAAAGTTTAGAGTATTCTTAAGACATTCCCAGTATTCTCAAGACATTCCCAGTATTCTCAAGACATTCCCAGTATTCTCAAGACATTCCCAGCTATAATATACGAACCTTACAACATGAGAAAGTGTACCCCAACATTCACACATCACAGTACATCACAATATAAAGTTGTTTGAGAAACATCAACAAAGATGTCTACCTTCCAGACTACACCAACCATCACTAAAATTCTTTTGTCAAGAGACCAAGACTTCCCAGTTGATAGCTTTTATTATCATCCACAAGAATTTTTGTTTTGTATTTATGGTGGCGAATATATTTTTTTGTTATTATAGAAGAGAGGAGAGAAGTGTGTGTGTGACAGTTGAGACAGAATTATTCAATTCATTAATAATGATTTCTTGTTAAACTTCATGACCCTCACAAGATGATCATTAAACATCTTTACTTGATTCTCATGTGTCTCAAATTTGTTATTTCTTCACATATTCTCATCTTTCTCAAAGGATATCTTCAATACTCTCTTAACTAACATTCATCATTTCACTTGTTCAGATACTTCATATATATATTCCCGAGGAAATGCTTAATTTCCATACATTGACTATACTGTTTAGCTTTAACAATGATCTGGAACTCTGCAAATAAGTTCATGAGAATGTGCACATCTGTATATGTATTTATTTGTCTGTTCTATGGGGGTTTGGCGTGAAGTGTCCGTCCATGTGTATTAGTGTTTATACACTTGAAAAAAATGAGTGAGAATTGTGTGCGTTCTTGCATAGTATTCATGTGAGCGATGTAATGGAGTGTGTGTGTGCCTGTGTGTATGTGTGTGTGTGTGTGTGTGTGTGTGTGTGTGTGTGTGTGTGTGTGTGTGTGTGTGCCTGTGAGAGTGTGTGTGTGTGTGTGTGTGTGTGTGTGTGTGTGTGTGTGTGTGTGTGTGTGTGTGTGTAGAGATGTATAAAAGTGAGTGAAAAATGTTTCATTTAGTTTCAGAACCATCGCCACCACCACCACATCTTTCTTCTTCTCCTCTTCCTCCTCGTAATCGTCCTCTTCCTCCTCCTCCTCCTCCTCCTCCTCCTCCCTCTTCCTCCTCCTCTTCCTCCTCCTCCTCCTCCTCCTCCTCTTCCTGCTGCTGCTGCTGGTCTTTGCCTGACTTGAAAATAAAAAAAAGAGGAGGAAAAATGGATTAATTTTTATTATAGTTATCAAGGACGTGGAAAAATAAATTAACACAGAAATTCTTCTACTCAAAAGTTCACAAATTCACTTATGCGGCGACACAACTGAAAACATATTAATATAGATACCTAGATAATACATTCCCGGGAGAACAGTGTTGAATATTTCACATAAAATGTTGAAAATGTTAATATAAATTGTCTATCAGTCGAAGACAAACAACCAAAAAAATATAAAGTATTGGTCCGTCTGGAGTTGAACCTGAGCCCGCTGCTTTAGTGGCGGCTGCGTTGACAACTGTACCACAGAACTGCGTTCAGCACTGCACCATAGAGCGGTGTTGACCACAGCACCACAGAACCATGTTGACAGCTGCATCACAGAGTAATGCTGAGCACAGCAACGCACAGCAGAGATTCTCAGATATTGAGTTTCACTATATATGTCAATGGTAATGCTGGAACCCTGAAGAACTCTTATAGTGTCCAATTCTTCTTTTTCTTCTTCCTCTCCTCCTCCTTCTCCCCTTTATTCTACTTCTTCCTCTCCTTCTTCATCCTGTTCTTCTCCTCCTCCTCCTCCTTCTCACCTGCCACACCCCAGGTGTTGTATGGTCCACTACTGTTATGTAGGGTTGTGGTATTGTTGTGTGGTCCACTACTGTTATGTAGGGTTGTGGTAGTGTTGGTTTAGTGACTCGTGAAAGTGAGGTGGCTCAGAGGCCCACGATAAAATCTTTCCAAAAATCGTGTAGCTGTCTATAGTCTTGTGAATACCCGAAGCAAAGTAGAAACCTGGGCTGTGGGCTGAGGTTTCAGTGTTGGATACTGGTCTTGAAGATAGTGTTCTTTATGATAGTGGTCCGGATGATAGGTTATTGATGATATAAGGTCTGCCTGCGACTTTCCATTGACTATATCTGGAGTATACCTGGAGAGGGTTTCGGGGGTCAACGCCCCTGCGGCCCGGTCTGTGACCAGACCTCATGGGTGTAAAAGTTAGTAAGTTTGATGTCCTATTAATGTTTCTGTAGTTTGTTGTCTCTCACCAACGTGGATCTTATGTGTCCGGCCACAGTTCTGTCAAGACTGTCCCCCGGAGCTGCAGTTCCATAGTACTTGAAGTGTCAGCGGATTAGATGACAACACTTTCTTCTAGGTGAAGTCGTAGTGGTAATGGGAACGGAGGTTCTGAAAGTGTCAAGTGCGTTTGAGCGGACTTGAGTGCTAACATTTTTTCAGTACAAAGTCATAAAAAATTATGTCCAGTTGCAGAGACTATAAGCTTTTTAAGCTACTTGGAGTATCTTCTGGTAATAGTTGGGTGATCCTGCAGTGTTTGATAAGATAGGAACAGCCGGCATTCTCGGCTCACCAATCACTTCCATTCTGGAGAATCTATATATAAAATCTCTTGAGGCCGAAAGATTCATCAACATCATAGCCAAAACGGTCACATAGCTTCGCTATTTGGACGATATTCTTCGGATTAGCCCAACACTATTCAACCCAGATAACCTCAAGAATAATCTGAACAGTGTGGAACCATCCATTCGACTCACTTCTCATTAAACAAGACAGTCACCTCTAATTCAAAGAATACCAGAAACCTACCAACAAAAATGACATGATACATTACTTTTAATACTACGACCAAAGAATCAAATGATGTCCACTCATTGGCATGTTTCTTCTTGCATACAGTATCCACAACCTGAATATTTAGAGATGTGCAACAATCTAAAAGATATCTTCCTGGCTAAGAGTAACAAAGGTGTTACCACTACCGCATCCAGCGCCATCAAAGTCTTGACCAAAGGAAACGAAAGTTTCCAGGGACACAACAACTCAGGTGTGTACAGTATTCCATGTGGTAGATGTGACCAGAAATAAGTGAAAGAGACCTCATGTAGCCTACATGTTAATCATATAAGGAATTGCCTTATATGCTGCCTGGAAGCTACGCTAATCACAACACAAAATACAGTCAGTTTAGTTAAACCTGTAGCATAACTCATATAGCATAAACAAATCATGAAAATGACAGGTAGGCCTCCTGAAAGTTCCATCGCTTCAAACATTGATCTCACTAGTCTGTTTAACTGACTATGCTTTCATAGTTTTGCTTGTTGTGCATTCCTGTGTATTAACTGAAGATGCCTCTTCAAAGGCAAAACATCTTAATGAAGTTCATTTTTTCATTTATCTCCAGATACCATATTCCCAGGAGGATAGCAAGTGAGAGGGAAAGACTGAAGGAGCAGGGAAGGTAGAGGAGTGGTACTGATAATAAAAACAATCAGTGGAGCTTTGAAGAGATGAGAGGAATAAGCAGACACGAGGCCAACGGCTACATTGTAGGCTTAATTAAAAATGGGAGACCCACCTTAGTAGTTGCAGTGATGTACAACCTGACAATTAAAAGTAGGAAATTGAGATAGAAATATGTAGTGGGAGATGGAGATCGGAATATTAAAAAAAATGGCTAGGAGCAGCTAGGAATGCCCACAGGGCTAAAGCAAAGTTATTAATCATGAATGATTTCAACCACAAAGAAATAGATTGGGAGAACTGGAAGCCGCGTGGGATCCCGGAAAATGAAGGTCTCAGTTGATGGAGGTGATTAAAGGAAACTTTATGTATCAGCATGATAAAGATATGATGACAGAATAGATATATACTTATCTGTATCTATATATATATATATATATATATATATATATATATATATATATATATATATATATATATATATATATATGTATATATATATATAGGATGGGGTCCACCTCTGGTGTAAATTGTGGGACCCTATATATATATATATATATATATATATATATATATATATATATATATATATATATATATATATATATATATATATATATGCAAGACAACCACTATGAAAAATAGAAGAATTCCAAGCGCTTTCGTGACTACTCACATTATCAAGGAACTATAAAAGGAAACATGACAAGAAGGCTTATAAATGGGCAGAATACACCTCACAGTCACATCACACTAACAAAGACAACACCTCACAGTAGCGTAACATCGCCGACTGTGAAGAGGAACATAAGAAAGGACCTGAAACTCTTCCCAAGAATTAAGATTACTCCAATTTATCATTAAATTCTTCCCAAATTTTATTAATTATGAATGAATCCAATTTATATAAGTCAAAAGAAATATTCATATTATTTTCAAAACTGCTTTTAATGAAACATGATTCTATTATATTCCTCTCAACCATGGACTTGCTTGATACAACCTTCTCAGCATTTTGAAAATCAATTGGATGGTTAAAGTCTCTCACATGAATAAATAGAGCATTAGAATCTTGTCCAGTTCTAATGCTATATTTATGTTGTTTTAATCTTAGTTCAAGACTTTTACCAGTTTGACCATAATAAACTTTATCGCAAATTTTACAGGGAATCTTATAGACACATCCGTCAGCATTTTGGGGGAATTTTTATCAAAAGTCTTTTACTGTATCAAGATTTTTAAATACAACTTTGATATTAAAATTCTTAAGAAAGGAAGGCATATCAACCAAGTTTTCATGGTAAGGAGAACCAACATATTTTTGGTTGAATAAGGTTGGTTGTCCTTTTTGGATTATTAAGGGTAACATTGACTTTAAATTTAAAATTTACAGAAAACCTACAAATAATTGTTCCTATGTACACTATTACTCTTCACATCAAGATAGAGTTAAAGTGTCGGTTTTCTCTTCTATGTTTTTGAGAGCTTTACGTATTTGTAGTCCAGAGTTCATAGATGAAGAAATCTCTAAAATTTATGAAATATCTAATGATTTAAAATATCCAAGAAACATAACTGATAAATCTTTTAAAATAGCTAGAAATACTTTTTATAATCCAAAAAGGGACAACCAACCTTATTCAACCAAAAATATGTTTGTTCTCCCTTACCATGAAAACTTGGTTGATATGCCTTCCTTTCTTAAGAATTTTAATATCAAAGTTGTATTTAAAAATCTTGATACAGCTAGTATTACCGAATCATTCCTCCCATAAAAGCCTTAGTTGCAAGCACTACACAGTATTAATCTTTTTACCTGCAACAACAACAACAGCGTTCATGTTACTTTGTTCTTGCAATAGGTCTTCACCTACTCCTTCAAAAATATGAAGTTTTTTGTAAGAAAACATCTCTCAAACAACTCGCTCTTGGGCCCCAAATTGTTAGGCCTTTACTCCATTCAGGATGGAAAATTATTACCTCCAAATCAGTATATAGTCAGGTCTGTTCGTGAAATTTAAAAAAAAACGATAAAATTATATTTCCAGGATAAGCGCTTTTCTTCATGTATCGTAAACAAAATGCTAGAAAAGATTGATATTAGAAGAAAAAGGGAGACAATCGATGATGCAGTTGCAGCCTGTGTTATGAGTAGTTTTTTTTAAATAAATTACAAAATTCCTCTCGCGACAGGGAGTGCCATCCAGCAGGTACTTCAAAAGTCAGTGTAGGTTATCAAGATTATAGAAATTTGTCGTTGACGTGTTGAATCTCAAAGCACACCCACCAACAGGTCCGTTTCTTTGTTTTGCAACAATAACTTCTGCAGTGTTCTTGACTTTAGTATATCGTTCTTGCCAATCGGCGTTTTTTTTCATAATCTATAAGTACTCTCGTTCCTGATGTATTCTTCTCTATAGATAAATATTACAACATCTGCATCTTGTTCTATTCTGTCACTTTCTCTTAAATCAGACAATAATGGTTTTTTGTCGTCTCTTGTCTCAACCGCTGTTGGCATTTACGGGAATATCTAATTCCTTTGCAATTGCTTTCAGCCCTTGAGATATTTCTCCGATTTCTTGAAAACGGTTCACATCACTAAAAGTCCTTATCAGCTGTAAGTAATCTATCAACAACAGTCATAAATCATTCTTCTAGCTCTTGTTCTTTTGAAAGAACTGGAACACCATTTATGAATAGCTTTATAAAGAGTAGGATAACTTAAAAGAAACCATAAGTCAGAGTGAGAATCGACTTGTTGGGAGAGAGATCGTGAACCTACTCCTAACCAGGAGAGGGTGTGTGAACCTACTAACAATACCACGGTGTGGTAAGCTCAAGTTAGGTCGGTCACGTGACAGAGGGGGGGAGGCCGGCTGGTACGTAAACAAGTACCCGGCACTAACTAGTGGTCTCTCAATCTGCGTAGACCACACATAAAAACCTAACTAATACAGTTCAAAACAAACATATGACAATAAAAGGTAATATCCTAGTATCATGATACACGAGGTCAGATAATAATATAAGGCCAGAAATCTATACTTTAGCTAATAGTATAGAAATCCGCTTTATAATATTAAGTGAAACCTTGGAATATTACTCTATAAAATGTTGGGCAAGGGCATACCCGTAACACTGAGATATTGGAGCAATGGGCAAGGGAGAAGTAGGTAAATGAACAGGTATTCTGGAAGGACCCTTTGGTCGGGCACCTAGTCCAGCCATGCCAATAGAGCCTATATCTGGTCTAGTATAAGTAGAGACAGGTGTAGCATCACAGTACTGGGTTTAGGCTTATACTTCCTTTTACACTCTGTACTAAAGGAGTTAGTCTGGATGGAGGGAGAGAAAACTGCGTAAATAATACTAGGCCCAGAAACTTCTGTC
>WNWK01043747.1:0-15374 GCA_009830355.1 Cherax destructor | reverse complement strand
CAGGTGGGTTACATTCACTTAAGGAAGGAGCACTGCATCTGACCTAGTAGCAAAACCCTAGTCGGGCCCAAATTTTCCACCCCCAAACCCGCCCCCCACTCATATAATTGTCCAGCCGACCACCTGGTCGGGTCATTTCCCACTTAAGGAATTAGTACAGGTCAGGTTACATTCATTTAAGGAAGGGAGCACTGCATCTGACCTAGTACAAGCTCCCCCCATCCACACCCACTCATGTATTTATCTAACCTATTTTTAAAACTACACAACGTCTTAGCATCTTGACGGTACTGGGGAGTTTTTTCCCACTCATCCACAACTCAATTACCAAACCAGTGTTTTCCTATATCCTTCCTGAATCTGAACTTTTCCAACTTGAAACCATTGCTGCGAGTCCTGTCTTGGTTGGATATTTTAAACACCCCTTTTTACACCCCCTTTGTTTATTCCTGTTTTCCATTTGTACACCTCAATCATATCCCCTAATTCTACGCCTTTCTAGAGAGTGCAGATTCGGGGCCCCTCAGTCTATCCTCATGGGGAAGATTTCTGATACATGGGATCAACTTTGTCACCCTAACCATACCACGGGGGGGGTTTCAAACCCCCGGGTCATCCTCCTCTGACGTTTTTGGGGAAAATATCCATTCTGTAATACGGTACCAGAACTGTGCAGCATAATCTAAATAAAGGCCAACCCAAAGATATATAATTTTTTGGTAGAATTCCCGGGACAATATGTTAAGTAAAGGACAAAAATGCAACTAATGTGACTTTTTATTGGGCAACGTTTCGCTCTCCAGGAGTTTTCCCAAGCCGTTACGCGTTACATGGACACAGTGGGCTATTATATCTCCAAAATGAGGTGAAATCTAGTGGTGGTCGAGGTAGTAGGATTTAAATAGTAGTAGTAGTAATACAATAAGGTAGAACAATCCCAAAATGCACATGAGTAAAAAGGGGATAAAAAAAATACTTGGGGAGTATAACAATAGGTAGACAAAATTTTATGCTGGAGGCTGAAAAAAATAAAAAGGCCTGTAGGAGTGTTCCACATCTACGATGTGCTTGTGTTGAATTAGCAGGGAGACTATGTGATGGTATGGTTAACTGTTTTCCCGGAGGATTCTTTCTAAGACTTCAGAGATGGGGAAGCTGCCCCTTTTTTTTGTTTAATTGTGTTAGAAACAGAGATAAGTGCTATTCCCAAAGGATTTGCGTCTACGGAAATTAGTTTCTTTGATTACTAGTCGGGCGTCTTTGATTTAAAATTCTTCCCAACAGCCAGGTTGCATCCAACTTTTTTTAAAGTATTTGCACAAGCTAACACCAGAGTCGCCATCGCTTCCAGTACTTCTATTAAGGATCTAACCAAGACTAAATCCAAGCACTACATGAACCAGTCAACGCAGGGGTCTACACTATACCCTGTGGAGGCTGCGACAGAATTTATGTAGGAGAAACAGCAAGGAACTCGAAACACGCATCAATGAACACATTAATGCATGCAGAAACGATAACCTGAACAACGCCTGCGTACAACAACGAAATTCCAACAATCATCTCATGAAATCTAAAGACGCCCGACTAGTAATCAAAGAAACTAATTTCCGTAGACGCAAATGCCTTGAATCAGTACTTATCTCTCTGTTTCTAACACAATTAAACAAAACAAAGGCAAAGCTTCACCATCTCTGAAGTCTTAGCAAGAATCCTCCTGAAAACAGTAAACCCTACCATCACATAGTCTCTCCTGCTATTCAACACAAGCACATCAGAAGGAACACACTCAGGCCTTCGATATTTCAACCTCCAGCAGAAATATTTGTCTAACCTATTGTTATACTACCCTAGTATTTGTTTTATCACCTTTTTACTCATGTGCATATTGATTGTTCTACCTTATTGTATTACTACTACTACTACTAATATCACTACTACTACCACCACTAGTATTTCACCTCACTTTGAGAGTATATATAAACCCACTATGTCCATTATCGCTTGTAACGGCTTGGAGAAAGTTCTGGAGAGCGTAAACGTTGCCTCACAATAAAATGTCACATTAGTTGCATTTGTGTCCCTTTTTACTTAACTCATATAATTGTTCAGCTGACCACTCTGGTCATGGACCACCTGGTCAGGTCACTTCCATTTAAGGAATTAGTGCTATTATTGACCTGGTAGTACAAGCTAGTCAGGTCCAAACTCACACCCATCCACACCCACCCATGTATTTATCTAACCTATTTTTAAAACTACACAACGTCTTAGCATCTATGACGGTACTCGGGAGTTTGTTCCACTCATCCACAACTCTATTAATAAACCAGTGCTTTCCTATATCCTTCCTGAATCTGAACTTTCAAACTTGAAACTATTGTTGCGAGTCCTGTTTTGGCTGGATATTTTCAGCACTATTTACATCCCCTTTTGTTTATTCCTGTTTTCCATTTGTACACCTTAATCATATCCCCCTAATTCTACGCCTTTCTAGAGAGTGTGCAGATTCAGGGCCCTCAGTCTATCCTCATAGGGAAGATTTCTGATACAAGGGATCAACTTTGTCATCTTCCTTTGTACGTTTTCCAGTGCATTTATATCCATTCTGTAATACGGTGACTAGAACTGTCAGCATAATCTAAATGAGACCTAACCAAAGATATATAGAGTTGAAGAACAACCTGAGGACTTCTCTGTTATTTATACTTCTTGGATATGAAGCCAAGGATTCTGTTAGCTTTATTGGTGAACACTTATGCACACTGTTGTCTAGGCTTCAGATTACTACTAACCAGAACTCCTAAACCTTCTGCAATCACAAGTAATAAGATCTACATTATTCAGCTTATATGTGGCATGGTTATTGTCCTGGCCCAACATTTAGAACTTTGCATTTCTTTACATTAAACTGTTCCGCTACTTCGACCACTGCATCAGTCTATTCAAATCATCCGAGTGCTCTCTAATGTCCTCATTTGGAATGAATTGGATGGCCTATTTTGGTGTCATCAGCAAATTTACTTATGTTACTATTTATCTCATCTATGTCGTTTATGTAAATTGTAAACAACAGGGGGCCCAAAACTGACCCCTGTGGAACACCGCTTGAGATGCGCCCCCATTCTGATTTCTCCATTTATGCAAACTCTCTGCCGCCTATTTGTCAACCATGCCTCTACCCAGGAAAAATTTCTCCTATTCCGTGTGCTCTTAAGTTTCCTCAGTAGCCTCTGATGTGGAACTTTATCAAAAGCCTTACTGAAGTCCATATACACAATATCATATTCATACCATGATCTACCTCTCAAACACCTTAGTGAAAAAAGTTAGTAAATTCGTAGCTATTATCAGGAACGCCCCTTGTAAAACCGTGTTGAGATTCATTAATCAATTTATGCTTTTCAAGATGGCTACGAATTGCCTCGGCAATTATTGACTCCATAAATTTACCAACTATGGAGGCAAGGCTTATTGGTCTATAGTTCGAAGCTAAGGACCTGTCACCTGCCTTGTAAATAGGTATTACGTTGCTCATGTGTCTGATTCACGTACTTGACGATTTTCTAAACCGTTTATAAAAAAAAATTGGATGGAGGTTAAACCCTGTAGCTGGAAGAATTAGACACGTGTGTAACATCTGGGTATGAAGAATTGAGACACATATGCAACATATGGGAATCTTTATTGAATAAACGTTTCGCCACACAGTGGCTTCATCAGTCCAATACAAAGCAGGAAGGTATAAGGAGAGGAGGAGTTTGAGGTAATCAGTCCCTCAGCCTGGAATCGATGTGTTTAGTCCATCACTCTTGTAGGACGTACAGCATAGACCAGAGAAGGTATTACATACATCTGGGTATCTTCATTTGTAGATGTTTCAGTTATCCAGTGGCTTTATCAATATAATAGAAGGACATAATGTGAAGACTGTAGAATTATATAGAAAAGATGAGGTAATCAGTCGTCTTGAAGACGACGGTGCTCTTCACCAACCTCAGGGACTGATTACCTCATCTTTTGTATATAATTCTACATTCATATTATGTCTTTGTTGATAAAGACTGTGGTTTCCGAAACGTCTACAAATAAAGATACCCAGATGTTGCATACGTGTCTAATTTCTTCATCCTATTGTGAGTACGGGAGTGACTCTTGGGTAGCATTGGGGAAGGACCTGCCTTGTATGGGCCAGTAGGCCTTCTGCAGTGTTCCTCCATTCTTATGTTCGTATTGTATACAATTCATGTACAAAAAGTGTACCACCATGCTCACAGCCTTCCAAGAGTTCTTCACACACCATGTACCCTACAGCTCCTTCCAAGAGTTCTCTCTCACACACCATGTGTTCCTCACAGCTCCTCTCCAAGAGTTCTCTCCCCACACACCATGTTCCACACAGCTCCTCTCCAAGAGTTCTCTCTCACACACCATGTTCCACAGCCTCCCTCCAAGAGGCCTCTCACACACCATGTTCCACAGCTCTCTCCAAGAGTTCTCTCTCACACACCATGTTCCACACAGCTCCTCTCCAAGAGTTCTTCACACACCATGTTCCACACAGCTCCTCTCCAAGAGTTCTCTCTCTCACACACCATGTTCCTTTACAGCTCCTCTCCAAGAGTTCTCTTCCCACACACCATGTTCCACACAGCTCCTCTCCAAGAGTTCTCCCCTCACACACCATGTTCCACACAGCTCCTCTCCAAGAGTTCTCTCTCACACACCATGTTCCACACAGCTCCTCTCCAAGAGTTCTCTCTCAACCATGTTCCACATGCTTGACTAAAAAAAATTCTTTAAACTCTTTAAATAACGTGGACGAATCTCATCGTTCCCGTTCTCGTTCTCTCATCGTAATGTTTGCGTTAGCATACCTAATCGCGGTGGTAAAATTTCTGCAGTGCTGACAATTTACACGAACTGAAATTGCACTCATTACTCTTGTAATGAGTTGAATTATTTGAAGTAAATACACAGGCCTGACCTTGGGCTTCCAGTGTATGAAGTATACACGGCATTACTGTGAGCTTCTAGTGTATGAAGTATACACAGCATTACTGTAGAGCTTCTAGTGTATGAAGAATACACAGCATTACTGTAGAGCTTCTAGTGAATAAAGTTTACACTGGCATTACTGTGAGCTTCTATTTATGAAGTATACACTGGCATTACTGTAGAGCTTCCAGTATATGAAGTATACACTGGCATTACTGTAGAGTTTCTAGTGTATGAAGTATACACAGCATTACTGTAGAGCTTCTGAGTGAATGAAGTTTATACTGGCATACTTGTGAGTTTCCCAAGTGTATAAGTATACACTGGCATTACTGTAGATTTTCCCAGTATATGAAGTATACACTGGCATTACTGTAGAGCTTCCAGTATATGAGTATACACTGGAAATTTGTGGCTTCTAGTGTATGAAGTATACACTGGCAATTGTAGAGCTTCCAGTATATGAAGTATACACTGGCACACTGTAGAGCTTCCACCTCTTCAAGGGGAGCTCTTTGGCGCGGTGAAGAGGCTATTGGTCTCAGGTATTACACCTTTTGGTCTTCCTTTCTCAGACCAAACCTAATTACTCCCAATCCCCCCTTCCCTATCCCATCCTCCCCATCACCCATTTCCCTTTTCTTCTCTCTCCCCATCCCTCCACTTTTCCTTTGCAGTTTCTGCCTTTGAGGTTGTTCCCTTATGCTTTGTAGTTCCTGGACATGAGAACGGGTTCCGAGGTCCATCTCCTTCCGTTGAAGTCCTTCGTGGTAGTGTAGTTTGCAGTGGAATCTGAATCATCTAGAGATCCCGATCCCTCTCCTGTCTTCCTGGGGAGGGGAGGCTTCGGGTGTCTTTCAGGTGACGGGTGTATCTCTGGAGGCTTCCTGTCGGATTCCAGGAGGTGGTGGCCGAAGGAGGTATGTTTTGTGGAGGGTTTCCGACCACCCTCCCTTTTGTCCGCCGAGGTGGCTCGGTAGATGTGAGGTTGCTGTCTCTGATTGCTGGTTTATTGGCTAGAAGGGTAGGGTATGGCACATGTTCCATGCCGTATCTGCACTACCGACTGCGCTGAGGTTGTCCTCTTGGGCATGGAAGGGAAGAGTTGCAGTCTTGGGAGCTGCCCCTCCACGCTCCTCCCCTTTTTTCTTTTTTTTTCTTAAAAACAAAAGAAAAGAGAGACTTAACCATGGAGTCCAAAGTCCATGTACCTCCTCCTCCTGGGCCCCTTCGTGTAACAGCACCCTCTGACGACCCTGCCTCTGGATACAGAGGCTCAGCCTGACTCCTTTGACACCTCTGACCTCCGCAAGTCTTCCCATACGGTGTGACAGTTTTCTGATCGTGTGCCCGCCTCAAAACGGACCACCTCCGGTCCTGTTTCTAAACGACCACGACCTTCTTCTGATGACACTATTTCGACTGACTCTCATTCTGCTCAGAAAAAATAACACAACAATCACTTCCTTTACATACAACTCATCATAGTACACAATGGACAAAGTTTTTCACTCTACAGCCGACATCTTCTTTACAATATCTTTCTGATCATAGTATCAGTAAGGCGCTCCTACGCCATGTTGGTCATAATATTCAGTATCTCTCTCCTTCTCGGGCACTATCTATCCCAGATGTTGCATTTCTGATTTCTTCCTTACCGCCATCACTTGTTACTCGGCAGTTTTAATGCTCACCATTTCCTCACATGTTATTCAGTTAAAAGCTACCACCCATTTTGACTCTCGTACTCGATCTCTCTCTTGCACTGATCTCTCAGTGTGCTCTTCCTCAACTGCACTAGACTTTACCTGGTCTGTGCTTCCGGACTTACATGACAGTGATCATTTTCCAATCCTTCTTACTTCTCATTCGTATTCTCCAACTCGTCGCCCACACTGGCAATTTGACCGAGTGCGTTGGGACCAGAACTCTCGTCAAACTGCTTTTAATGAGGTTCCTTCTTGGTCCTCCATTGATGACCTATTATAACTATTCTGGACCTCAATTTTAAACGCGGCTTCACATTCTATACCCAAACCTCGGGCACACAATCTCAGAAATACGTGCCTTGGTGGTCTCCTACTTGTGTTTGTGCGGTAAGTTTGAAATGCACTGCATGGGGCAGACATCATTACAATTGAACCATAGAGCGACTTCTTGATTTTGAGCGGGCGAGAAAGATCACCCGCCGTGGGCAAATACACTCCCGACCCGGCTCCCATCCTTCAGGTTGCTGGTGTCGCTATAGCTAGCCCCCTCTTCAAGGGGGGCTCCTTGCTGTGGTGAAGAGGCTCTTGGTCTGAGGAATTGGACCTTTTGGTCTTCTTCCTCAGACCGAACCTAATTCCCCCAATCCCCTCCCTTTTCCCATAGTAATTTTTAAAAAGGAGATGACACGAAGCTATAAAATTACAGACCAGTGTCACTGACACTATAGTATGCAAAGTCATGGAGAAGATTATCAGAAGAGTGGTGGAGCACCTAGAAAGGAATGAGCTTATCAGCGACAGCCAGCACGGTTTCAGGGATGAGCCTCTTCAAGGGGGGCTCCTTGCTGTGGTGAAGAGGCTCTTCGTCTGAGGAATTGGACCTCTTGGTCTTCTTCCTCAGACCGAACCTAATTACCCCCCAATCCCCCCTCCCTTTTCCCATTTTCCCCATCCTCCCTTTTCCCTTTCCTCCTCCTCCTCCTCATTCCTCCCTTATTTCCTTCCCATTTTTACCCTGGGAGCTTCCCTCCACAGGCATTCTAGTTCCTAGGTAGGGGGAAGGGTACTGTGGTCCATCCCATTCCGTTGAGGTTCTTGGCAGTGGTGTAGTCTGAATCACCTGGGGATGTCCCGATCCTTCTCTGGTTTCCCGGGGTTGGCTTTGGGTGTCTTTCGGGCGACGGGTGTATCTCTGGAGACCACCTTTCGGATTCCTGGGGTGGTGGCCGAAGGCGGTATGCTTTGTGGCGGATATCCGGCCGCCTCTCTTTGTCCGCCGAGGTGGCCCGGTGGATGTGAGGTTGCTATACCGGATTTCTGGTTTACTGGCATGAAGGGTAGGGTATGGCACGGGTTCCATGCAGCATCTGCACTACTTGCGGTGTTGAGGTCCTCTTGGGCACGGAGGGGGATTTACGCTCCCTTCTATTCCTCCTAGGAGCTATTCCTCCACGTTCCCCTTTTTTATTCTTTTTTTATTTTTATTTTATTTTCTTTCTTTTTTCTTAAAAATAAAGAAAGAAGTAACCTAACCATAGCTGACCCAATCCATGAACCCAATACCCCGGCCCTTCCTGATACCGCACCTAGTTCTGACCCTACCTCGTTACCGGACAACTCTTCGGACAACTCTAACTAATCCCCTGTACCTCTTGCTGGTGCGGCTCGTCACCTGCCTCCAGGTCACCGGGGTTTCCGACTGCAGCAATTTTCGACCAAGACCCTTACATGACGATTCGACTCTTCCTTCTCGTTCATCTCAGAAATGACTAGCATGTCGCACTCCCTTAGATACTTTGTTTCACACTACTCAATGGACAAAGTTTTTTACTCTCAGACCGACTACTCCAACTACCTATCTTTCCGATCATAGTATTGGTAAGCTCTCTACCCATGTAGGCAAAGATATCTCTTTTCACGCTCTCAAGATCGGCACTCGCATCATCACGGTCCAGAATGCTGGCTAAGCTCCCGATCTTTCCTTCTTACGACCATAGATACTATTCCTATCACTATTGACAAGCATCATTCTCTTAATTCTTGTAGTGGTACTGTCATTTTACCCCACACCATTGTCCAACGGAATTTCCAGACATGTGGTGAAGACATTTTGGAGCAACTTGAGCTCCAAGAACTCCCTATCCTTAAGGTTGACACTTTTACCTCCTGCCAATAAGCGAAGACGTTTTCCTTGCAATATAGCTCGTTTAACGTTTGACTGCCGTGAACTCCCACCTTCGGTCTACATTGCAGGTCAACGTTTACAAGTTCGAAAGGTGACCCCTACACCACAGCAGTGTAGAAACTGCTGGCGTTTTGGTCATCCAGCGAAATATTGCAGGTCCATGGCCGAATGCCCAGTCTGTGGTGCCGACGACCATGCCAGTCCTTCTTGTACTTTACCTCCCTCTTGCCTTAACTGTCATGAGGCACATCCATCGTATTCTCGCCGTTGTCAGGTTTACCTGAATGAGCGGGAAATCCGTTGCCTCAAAGAGGCGGAAGGCTTCTCATATGCTATGGCCGTCTCTCATCTACGCCTTCAAGGGAGACTTCCCCATATTTCCTATTCTCGCATTGCTAAACGTCGCCCCGCTTCTGGGGTCCCAACTTCCACGGCTTCCTCTGTGGTCGCCTCATCCTCAGTCACCCCTGTCTCGAATCCTTTTGATGTTCTTGGCTCCGAGGTCCCTACCTTGGCATCCCATTCTATCCACACTCCTTCCTCTACTCACTCGCACAGTTCTGAGTCTACACGTCCTCGTCCTTCACCTAAACCTCAGCGCCCCCCTTCTCATAAGCCTGGCAAAAAATCTCTACTGCCAGGTTCTTCGCCTCCGTCTAGTTCTGTAACGTGTGTGGAGGTTCATCCTCCTCCTCATACACTACCTTCATCCCCTGTCCCCTCCCAAGCCCCTTCGACAGTTTCCTCTTCTATCTCCTCGCCCTCTACTTTAGTACAGTCTATAGACTCCCAGATAGTTGCTCACTCTTCTTCCATTTCTAATGTAGTCCCACATTCTGCATCTTTGACTTCCGAAACACTGGAAGTTATTGCAGAATATATCTCAGAGACTGGACCGATGATGGACACTACTCCACCTGAGGTTCCTCATCTCTCTTCTTCGTCTCAACCCTCCCTTACTTCACAACGTCCTCCTCCTTCTCTGATTACAGGTCTTCCGCTGACTCCACACGTTGACTTTTCTAACCCCAGTCCATAGATTCCTCTCACTTCCACTTATATCTTTCTCTCCATAAATCATGGCTTATTTGCAGTGGAATATCCGAGGCCTCAGGGGTAACCGGGGTGAGCTTCAGGTGTTGCTCTCCCAGTTTTGCCCTGTTGGGGTCTGTTTGCAAGAACCCAAATTACAATCCACTGTTATCAGGCCCTTTTCAGGCTATGATTTGTTATATTCATCGGATCCTTTTTCCGATGGAACCTTTAACGAAAGTGCTCTTCTTATACGCACTGGTGTTCCATACCGTCAGCTCTATGTCCTTCTTCCTTACATTACACTGCAGCCCGTATCCACTTGAATAAGTGGTATACACTCTGTTCTTTATATTCTCCCTTCACGGGCATTGTCTATCCCAGATGTTGATTTTCTGGTTTCTTCCTTACCGCCACCCCTTCTATTACTTGGCGATTTTAACGCACACCATTTTCTCTGGGGAGGGTCGCACTGTGACTCCCGTGGCATTCAGTTGGAGGCATTTCTTGCTTCTCTTCCCTCCATGTTTTAAATACGGGTACTCCTACCCATTTTGATCCTCGAACTCATTCTTTCTCCTGTATCGATCTCTCCATCTGCTCTTCCTCAACAGTCCTTGACTTCACCTGGTCTGTCCTCCCGGACTTACATGACAGCGATCATTTCCCAATCATCCTTAAGTCCCTTGTTTTCTCCACCTCCTCATTGCCCACGCTGGCAATTTGACCGGGCGAAATGGGACCTTTACGCACATCTTACTGCCTTTCATGAGGTTCCTACCTCGTCCTCCATTGATGAGGTTTTACATCTCTTTTCGTCCTCCATCTTCACAGCGGCTTCACATTCTATTCCCAAACCTCGGGCAAGCATCCTCAGAAGTGCGTGCCTTGGTGGTCTCCTGCTTGTGCTCGGGCAGTGCGTTTGAAACGCGCTGCATGGGGCAGGTATCGGTATAACAGAACCACAGAGAGACTCCTTGATTTTAAGCAGAAGAGAGCTATTGCTCGCCGTGTCATACGTGATGCTAAACGCACTTGCTGGCGAGATTACGTTTTACTGTCACTCGGCTTCCGATGAGTGCAGTCTGGAAGAAAGTGCGGAAATTAAGTGGTAAATTCTCCCCCGACCCGGCTCCTGTTCTTCAGGTTGCTGGTGTCGATATAGCACACCCTCTTGCCGTTGCCACTGAAATTGGTAATCATCTAGTCCGCATATCTCAGGGGCTCCATCTATGCCCCTCGTTCCTTTCTTCTAAGTCTGCCAGCGAGTTAAAGCCCTTAGATTTTTCTTCTCTTAGAGAAGAATCTTATAATGTGCCTTTTACCCTTCAAGAACTGGAGGCAACACTCTCTGCTTGCCGATCATCGGCAGCTGGGCCAGACGGCATACATATTCGTATGCTACAGCATTTACATCAGTCTGCTCTTACTGTCCTCTTACGACTCTTTAATCTTATATGGTCGCAAGGAGTTCTTCCCCAGCTGTGGAAGTCTGCTATTGTTCTCCCTTTTCGCAAACCAGGTACTACGGGACGTGATACCTCTCACTACCGTCCCATCGCTCTTACCAGTGCAGTTTGCAAGGTGATGGAACGTCTAGTTAATAGACGTTTGATGTGGTATTTAGAGATGCACAATAGTCTCTCCCCTAGTCAATATGGCTTCCGTAAGGGCCGTTCTGCCATTGACCCCTTGCTGCGCTTGGATACGTATATTCGTAATGCCTTGCAATAACCACTTCGGTTATGCTATCTTTTCGACCTTGAGAAGGCTTATGACACAACTTGGAGATATAATATCTTGGCCCAGGCCCACTCCTTAGGCCTCCGAGGCAACCTACCATTCTTCCTTAAGGCCTTCTTAACTGACAGACATTTCCGGGTCCGGGTTAGTAATGAACTTTCCCGAATTTGTCCAAGCTGAAGGTGTCCCCAGGGATGTGTTCTGAGCACAACACTCTTTTCTGCTTGCTATAAATAATCTGGCATCTGTTCTCCCATCCAATATTTGGTCATCGCTCTATGTGGATCGACTTTGCTATAGCTTGTGCAGGTGCTGACTGCTCACCCTCATTGCAGTTTCTCTCCAGCATGCCATCAACCAGGTTTCTGATTGGGCCACCACTCACGGGTTTAAATTTCTAGTGGCAAAACTCATCAAATTACGTTCACTAGACGTTCAGTGGTCTCTGATCATCCATTGTACCTATACGGCTCACGTATCCCAGAACGTGATACAGTCAGGTTTCTCGGCCTCCTGTTTGACCGCAGATTGTCCTGGAAACCTCACATTACCTCTCTGAAGGCGACTTGTCATAGCCGGCTGAACCTCCTTAAAACCCTCGCACATCTTTCATGGGGGCTGATCGTAGAACTCTCCTTCGCCTACATTCGGCCCTAATTTATCGAAACTCGATTATGGTGACCAGATATATTCGGCAGCTTCTCCTGCCACTCTTTCCAGCCTTAATCCCATCCATCACCAGGGATTACGCTTATGCCTTGGTGCTTTTCGTTCTTCCCGGTTGAGAGCCTCTATGTAGAAGCGAACATTCCATCCTTGTCCGATCGTCGAGATGCACATTGCATTCGCTATTATGTTCGCTCTCATGACCTCCGCAATCCTTCCATGTATAGGATTGTTACAGATGTTAGTAGCGCTCTTATTTGTTCGTCGCCCTGCTTACTTCGCCTTTTCTTTCGTCTCATTCACTCTGTCTTCCCTTCAGCTCCCACTCTATATGTTCATGTGACTCTCCCTTTCCCTACCCTTGGGAAGTTCCTGCTGTCCGTGTCTGTTCTATTCTCTACCTTGGCGAAGCCCAACTCCTAGGCGGTTCTCGCTCTTTCTTTCTAGACCATTCCGTTTCATTCCCATGCCATCGCAGTATACACCGATGGTTCAAAGTCATCTGACGGCGTCGGATTCGCAGCGGGTTTCCGACAGCGTCGTCGAGGGCATCTATTACCCTCGGCTAGCATATTTACGGCTGAATTGTATGCCATTCTTGTGGCACTTATCCGTATTGCATCTATGCCTGTTCACCATTTGTGGTCGTTTCAGACTCCTTAGTGCTTTACAGGCTATCCGTGAAATTGATACACCTCACCCCTAGTTCTTCGTATCCACCTTTGGTTACGCCGTATCTTTAGCAAGCATAAAGATATTGTTTTTGTTGGGTCCCTGGTCATGTTGACGTACAGGGCAATGAACAGGCAGACACTGCTGCGCGGTCAGCAGTACATGACCTTCCAGTTTCATATAGAGGTGTTCCTTTCACGGACTATTTTGCGGTCATTGCTACCCACCTTCGCACCTGTTGGCAACAACGCTGGTCTGACCTGCTGAATAACAAACTTCATTCTATTAAACCGGTTATAGGTTTCTGGCCTTCTCTTGTCACCAATGTCGAGGTTGGGAGACTACACTCTCCGTCTTCGCATCGGCCACACTCGTCTTACTCACGGGTATCTCATGAGAGGCTCCCTGCCCTCTCTGTGAGCATTGTCAGGTTCCAGTGTCTGTTCGACATATCCTGTTGGACTGCCCACTCTATCAACGAGCACGCAGAATTTACCTCCAACGACGTCTTCGCTCTGCGGCCCTTTCTTTACCTTCCTTCTTGCAGATGGACCCTCCTTTAATCCTGACTCTCTGTTGACTTTTTGACAGAAACTGACTTACTACACAAACTCTGAAGATTATACCTCTAGCACCTCCTCAGTCCCTTCTACCTCGATCTCTTGCTACCCTCCTCCCTGCACTATCCACCGTCATCTTGCACTCCATACCCTACTAATCGTCCATCTCCCTCTTACAACCCACTCTCCCTGCATCCTACAAACCTGCAGCGCTGTATAACCCTGTGGTTTAGCGCTTCTATTTGATTATAATAATAACTACTATCAAACCGAAGATTTACCTCAGACTCCTCGTCTCCCTTTCTTCTACCCTCATCCCTTACTACTCACTTCGACTACACCACTCATACCTACACTCCATCCCTTCTACTCACTCTTCCTCTCCCCCACTCACCGTATACCCTTTTACCTCTATTTGATTCTTAATATCCATACCCTACTTTTATTAATAATAATGTCTCTGCACTCATTTCAGCTCTCGGTTACCTACCGTATTTCCTGGAAACCTAATTACTCTCTTAAGGCAACTTGCAGGCGCTGAACTTCTTAAAACCTCGCCATCTCATGGGGCTGATCGTAGACTCTCCTGTCACAGCCTAATTTATCAAACTATTATTGACCAGATATGTTCGCGCCTCCTGCTACCTTTCACCTTAATCCCATCCATCACGGATTACGCTATGCCTGTGCATGTTCTTCCCTGTTAGACTCTTGCAGAACAACTTCCACCTGTCCGTCTCTATC
The DNA here is from genome assembly GCA_009830355.1 of Cherax destructor. Taxonomy (NCBI): domain Eukaryota; kingdom Metazoa; phylum Arthropoda; class Malacostraca; order Decapoda; family Parastacidae; genus Cherax; species Cherax destructor. The sequence goes on along the minus strand of WNWK01043747.1, from coordinate 1,065 downwards.
CATTGCATCTCCATTTGTTGCTTCATTCCTCGCAATCCTTCCATGTATAGGCTTTGTAGTAGATCTATTTTTCGTCGCCCTGCTTGCTTCCTTTTGTCTTCGTCTACTTCACCTTGCTTCTTAGCACCCCATATGTTCATGTGACTCTCCTTTCCCTACCCTTGGAGTCCTCTTCCTTGTCTGTTCTATTCCTCCTTCGCAACCCCTCTTGCGTTCTACTCTTTTCTACCCTTCGTCTCATTCCTCCTTCCTGTTACCTTGGTTAAAGCCTTTACGGTCGGATTCGCACTGTTTCCGACAGCTCGTCAGGGCATCTTACCTCTAGCATTACGGTATTGTAGCCATTCGTGGCACTTTCCGTATTGCATCTCGTATCACCATTTGGCGTTTCAGCTCCTTAGGCTTTCAGCTATCCTAAATTGATCATCCCCCTTAGTCTTTCATTTGGTTAGCCTATTCTAGAGCACAGATATTGTTTTTTTTGGTCCCTGTCATGTTGGTACAGGCATACAGGCAACATCTGCTGTCTTCTGACCTCATTTTTGAGGTGTTCTTTACGACTATTTTGCGGTATGCACAACTTCCTCCGTCAAAACTGTCTCCTCTAAATTACTCATTCTTAACCGTAGTTTCTGGCCTTCTTGTCACCATCTGGTTGGAGACTAATCCTCTTCATTCCACATCGTTCTGACTCACTTCCTGGGAGTCGCCCCTCTGTAGCATTGATACATGTCTGCTCGACATTTCTGAGTTGCCGTCTCTTTAGAGCATTGTTGAGTTTCCAGCGTTCGCTTTGGCCCTTTCTTACCTTCCTTCTTGCTATGACCCTCCCTTACTTGCCTGCCCTTGCTTTACAGAACTGACTTTACTAACAAACTTTGAAGATTATACCAGAAACTCCTAGTCCCTCTACCATCCTCTCTTCTCCTCTCTCCCTCACTATCCCTGTCCTGCTCACTCCATACCCTACTAATCATCCATCTCCCTTAACTCATTCCTCTCCCTGCAATCCTGGCTGTATAACCCTGTGGTTTAGCGCTTCTATTTGATTATAATAATAATAAT
>WNWK01043746.1:0-15375 GCA_009830355.1 Cherax destructor | reverse complement strand
GTCCCTTCTACCTCGACTCTTCCCCTCCACCCCTGCACTATCCACCGTCATCTTGCATAATCCCCTTTTGTCCATCTCCCTCACAACCCACTCTCCCCCACCCTACAATAACCTGCAGCGGATAACCCCGGGTTTAGCGCTTCATTTGTTTATAAAAATAATAATAATAATGAAAAGTTACAAAGGTAATAAACCAAAAAGTTAAAAACGTAATGAACCCCGTTAAAAAGGTAATGAACTCAGAAGTTAAAAAGGTTTTCTCACAAGTTACAAAGGTAATAAACTCAAAATTCCCAATAATGAACCCCAAATTACAAGTTTTTTTAAAAAGGCATTTCACACATATGTATCTAAGTGGAGAAAAGGTTTCCCAAAGAAACGCCCCTTTGGAAAGCCATATTGGCAGGGAAAGACATTGTGGGTCTCCAAAACCTTTAGACGTCTATTCACCAATCATTCCATCACCTTACAATTTCACTGGTCCGGGGCAATGGTACGATAGTGAGAAATATCAAGCCCCCAACGTAACGGGTGAATGACTGGTAAGCAGGAAGCGTGGACCCAGCTCTAAAGTGAAAGGTCCTTTGGTTCCAAACCCTTTAAAAAAAAATCCCAAAAACAATTCCCAAAATTTCGTTTAGCGTCACGTATGACACGGCGAAACCCCTTTTTAATTTAAAATAAAAAAAAATCTAAGACCACCAAGGCACGCATGTCTGAGAATGCCTGCCTGAGGTTTGAGGAATAAAACGTGACTCTGCAGTCAAAACTAAGGTCGAAAACTGGTGCACCAGGTCATCAATAGAGGATGAAGGAGGGTCCCCACAAAAGGCAGAAAGATGAGAGAGAATATAAGTCCCAATTCACTCGTCCAAATTGCCAATAGGGAATACGAGGCGGTCGGGAATACGTAGTAGAAGTAAGAAGAATAGGAAAGTGATCACGGTCGTGCAAATCCGGGAGAACAGACCAAGTGTAATCAAGTGCAATTGACAAGGAGCAGATACAAAGATCAATGCAAGAGACTGAGTGAATGAGTCAAAATGGGTGGGAACACCCGTATTTAAAGCACGAAGAGAATGAGAAATGAGAAGAGTTTCCAACTGATCACCACGAGAGTCACAGTGGCACCCTCCCCAAAGATGGTGAGCGTTAAAATCACCTAACAAGATGGGCGGCGGCAGAGAAGAGATCAAGAACGCAATATCCGAGATACAGAATTCATGGGAAGGGGAGAGATATAGAGATCAAACTGTATACCATCTGTGCAAATAAATACGGGCTGCAGTATAATGTAGCAGAGGACGAAGAAAGACCTGTTGATACGGTATACCAACGCGCACAAGAAGCGCGCTCTCATTAAATGATTCATGTGGAAAGAGATCAGAAGATTGCAACAGCACATTGCCCGAAGCGGGACGAATAACAGCTGAAGGAATTTTGGGCTCTTGTAACCAGACACATACTGAGGAAAACTGGGAGAGCAACACCTGTAAATAAGTCATTCACAAAGACAGGTATGCCAACAATAAGAAACGATAAAATCTATGGGCTATTAGGGTCAGTATAGTCAATGTGTGGAGGCAACGGAAAGCGTATAAGCAAGTAGAAATCAGAATGCTGTGAAGGAAAAGATTGCTGCGAGGGTCGTGAAAAAATAAGAAGGGGTAGAAGGAGGCGAGCCGGTGTTAATAGAGGTTTTTTTCTCCGCAATATAGTCGGAGATAGCGTCAAGTATATCAGCGGAAAAGGGAGATGCCGATACCATGACTTCAGAGACAGGTGAGGTAGAGCAAGTAGAGATCAGGGAGACTATGGAGGGAACCAAAGAGTTCTGAGATGGGAGGGAAGTAAGATTCTGGAGAGATGTGCCAGCGGGATCAGAAGAGTCCTGCGGTGGAGCAGGAGAGGAAGGAGGTTGGAAGGTAATTGGGGAAGATGTCTGGGGGGGAAACAGGAGAAGAGGGGACCACACACGAGAGTGGTGAACCTCTACCTTCGTGTGAGAGTTGGAAATGGGGTGAGAACTAGGCACCGAGGCCGAAAAGGAAAACTGGTGGGGAATTGTAACCACCGGAGGAATGCGAAGAGACTTGGGCTTATGAGACAGGTACAACTTTGCAGGTGATAGGTGCAGAGAAGATGCACCGGAGGAGCTGGTAGGCGAGGGGACCGCCAAGGTTGGAGGTCTCCTAGCTACTCGTGAATAAGGAATTCGAGGAAGATTTCCCTGAAGGTGGAGCCGAGAGACAGCCGTAGCATAAGTAAGGTCTTCGGATTTCTCATACCACGGAGTCAGAGGTCTGGCTCCGTGGTAAACCACTGTGGACTCTCATACAGAGTTTGTAGGTTCGAGTCCTGCTGTGGACGTAGAGACAATGCCGAGGACTCGATATATATGTATTTATATATACATATATAAATTTCTTCCTACACTGCTCCTTGCTGACACTTGACTTGAAGAGCAGTACATAAATTTTCGTTTCTCAAACCTCCTTCTTCACCTAAATTCAATTTCATCCTCCTTCGTCTTACAGAAAAGGCTATTCATTTCCCACTCATTATTAAATATTTTCACCTTATTTTTTAATTTCACTTAATCCTCTTGAAGTAGCACCTTTTAAATTCTTGACTTGGGCTTCAAATAATGACAGACCTCTCAAATCTTTTAGAGAAAGCCATATTAGCAAATTATAACATTATGAAAGATTCTCAGAATGAGGCCCCTGGTACTGGCCACAATCTTCTCTAACCATTGATGTTCAATGCTTTATTTAGTTACATAGGCAACAATTACATATTTCAGAAATTATATAGACTGATTGACATTAATTACTAGCTAAGTGGTAGTGTTGAATCTGCTTTTGTTGCAATGATCTTAGAAAAGAAAAAGAGGAGCTATGTTGAAATAAGGAAATTATTAATATATAGGCTTTTGCATTGCAAACTGTTGTTTGTCTTAGCTAAAGAACGACTTTAAGTATTGTTCTATACGTAACATTGAGGACAGTATCCCACACTTAGTGTTTCATTTATATACTAGAAAAGTTATAAAATGGGAAGGATGGTCTGGCCGACACAACACAGTCAGTCTTTAACACACACACAAACACACACACACACACACACGCACACACACACACACACACACACACACATACACACGCACACACACACACACACACACACACACACACACACACACACACACACACACACAAACGCATACGCATACACACACAAACACACACACACACACACACACACACACACACACACACACTAGAAAGGAAAAAGTACAGAAGACAAAGGACCCAGGAAAATAAAGAGATTAGTCGAAGAGCCAGAAACGAGTATGCACAGATAAGGAGGGAGGCCCAGCGACAGTATGAAAACAACATAGCATCGAAAGTCAAGTCTGACCCAAAGCTGTTGCATAGCCACATCAAGGACCAGGTAATCAGGCTGAGGAAGGAAGGTTGGAAGCTCACAAGAAACGACCAAAAAGAATGTGAGGAGCTCAACATGAAATTTAAGGAAGTATTTACAGTGGAAAAAGGACTCAGGGAAGTCGCAATATGAGAGGTACACCAACAAGGAATATACCAACAAGTGCTGAATGAAATACACACAACCGATGAGGAGGTGAAGAAGCTGCTAAGTGAACTTGAAACCTCAAAGGCAGAGACGCTGTGTGTGCCACTAACAACAATTTTCTACACATCCATTGAAACTGGGCAACAACTTGAGGTATGGAAGACGGCATATGTACTCCCCATTTTTAAGACAGAAGACAGACATGAGGCACTAAACGACAGACCAGTGTCACTGACGTGTATAGTATGCAAAGTCATGGAGAAGAATATCAGGAGGAGAGTGGTGGAACACCTGGAATGGAACAAGCTTATAAACGACAACCAACACGGAATTATGAAAGGAAAATCCTGTGTCACAAACCTACTGAAGTTTTATGACCAGTGTTGTTTTTGGTATATGTGAATGGCGTAACGGAATGGTCTCTGTTTGAAGATGATGTGACGTTAATGAGGAGAATTAAATCGGATGAGGAGCAGGCAGGACTACAAAGAGGCCTGGACAGGTTGCAAGCCTCGTCCAGCAACTGACTCCTTGAATTTAACTCCGCCAAATGCGAAGTCATGAAGATCAGGGAAGTGCACATCCGAGCACATCTCCTGAGGTACACATCAACCTGATAACTGCTACAACGTAAGGGCGCCTGGCAAACCTGATAATAGCTTTCCGATATCTAAGTAAGGTATCGATCAAATCTCTGTACACTGTGTAGGTCAGGCCCATACTTGAGTATCCAGCACCAGTCTGGAACCCATACCTGGCCAAGCACGTCAAGAAATTAGAGAAAGTGCAAAGGTTTGCAACAAGACTAGTTGCAGAGCTAAGGTGACAAGGTGGACAGAGACAGAATGTTCCAGAGATGGGTCACAGAAACAAGGGGTCACAATTGGAAGATGAAGCCTCAGATGAGTCAAAGAGATGTTAGGAAGTATTTCTTCAGTCATAGAGTAGTCAGGAAGTGGAATAGTCTGGCAAGTGATGTAGTGGAGGCTGGAACCATACATAGCTTTAAAAAAAAGGTATGATAAAGCTCATGGACCAGGGAGAGTGACCTAGTAGCTACCAGTGAAGAGGCGGGGACTGGAGCTGTGACTCGACCTCTGCAACCACAATTAGGTGAGTACACTCACGCGCACCCCCCCCCCCACACACGCACACATACACACACGCCTAAAGGGTCAAAGGCTCACTCACGGAAACGGATCTTGGGGTGAGCATCATACCGAGCACATATGAGGTACACATCAACCAAATAACCACTGCAGCATATGGGCTCCTAGCAAACTTAAGAATAGCATTTCGACATCTAAGTAAGGAGTCATTCACGACACTGTGCACCGTGTACATCAGGGCCATATTGGTGTATGTATCACCAGTAAAGAACCCACACCTGGTCAAATACGTCCAGACATTGGAGAGAGTGCAGTAGTTTGCAACAAGACTAGTCCCGGAGATAAAGAGTATGTCGTATGACGAGAGGTTAAGGAAACTCAACTTGACACACTGGTGGACAGGAGTGATAGAAGGGACATGATATCGACGTATAAAATACTGAGAGGAATTGATAAAGTGGACAGTGACAGAATGTTTCAGAGATGGGACACAGGAACAAGGGGACACAACTGAAAGTTAACAATTCAGATGAGTCATAGGGATGTTAGGAAGTATTTCATGAGCCTTAGAGTTGTCAGGAAGTGGAACAATCTGGAGACTGAAGTAGTGTAGACAGGATCCATACATAGCTATAAGATGAAGTACGATAAGTTTCTTGGAGCAGGGAGAGAGTGGACCAAGTAACGACTAGCGAAGAAGCGGAGCCAAGAGCAGTGACTCAACCCCTGCAACCACAAATGAGTACACACATACTGGGTTAACACAGGGTCGGGAGCATCACAGTAACATAAGAAACATACAAACACTCATTGGACTGCCCCTGCAACTCATTATAAAATAAAATCCTATAAACCTTACTACTTTTTTACATAATTCCATTATTAACGTAAATAGATATATATTAAGCGGCTATAAAGAGGTAATTCAATTGAGGTTTATTAAGCACTGGAGCAAAAAATACTAGATTTTAAAACTTTCTGCCTCATTAATTTCCCCGACAGCTTCATTTCGTGTAATTACTTCATTTCAGGTTAATATAAAGTTTACACAATATCATGTGTTTAATCTCGTATTCAACCTCAACGACAATGACATTATTTTTATCTATGTTCGCGTGGCAACAAACTCATATATATTTACCCTCCTGGTTCAGTGTTCTCACGCATGCCACTGTCGACCCTTAAATAACACCGGACTTAGTGAGGTAATTTCCCCGAGGACACTGGTTGAGTTGCAGTATGCTTTTAGCAGTGTGTGTGTGTGTGTGTTGGTTTGCACTCACATGAATGTGGTCGCATAGGTAGAGTTTCAGCTCTTGGCCCCTCTTCTTTGCTGACCACAACTGGGTTCACTCTCACCTGGATTTGAGTCTTGTAATGCCTTTTCTTAAAACTATATATATTATGGATCCTGCCTCTACTTTTCCGCTGTATATGTATACCTGGAGTATACCTGGAGAGGGTCTCGAGGGTCAACGCCCCCGCGGCCCGGTCCGAGACCAGGCCTCGTAGGTAGTTCCACTTACTGACCATCTCTGTGATTTATTTGTTTTTATTTTTCAACTCCCATTTATGCCATAAAGTTCCTGTTTCTTATCTCTCAATCAATCTGTCTTTGTTCACCTCAATTTTGGACGTCCTTATCATGTCTTCCAGTTTTTCTGTCCTCTATTGTCGTTATGCTTAACTTCTTTAGTGTCTCCTCATACAACTCTTGTCCATTATCTTCAAGACTCGTCTCACTGTAAACATGCCGCACTCTCTCCAGTTTCTGTACGTTTATGATTAAGTGAAGGTAAAATACCGGGCTGCACCCTTCAATAGGCGCCTAACCTATGCCATACATAGGTCGTGAAAGGCTCTTTGCTTAATTTGCTGAACGCTAATCTTAGACTTACCAGATAATTGTTTACTGATTAAGTTATTCAGCTGAAGTGCGCCTCAGGTCATATGGTAGGAACAATGCTCACCCCAGAGGATCTTCTTGAGTAAGGTTTGCAGGCTACGACCACAAGTGATTTCTTGAAAACGTTATTTTATTTATTTATTTATTTATTTATTTTTTGGAGGTCTGTGTAACTTGGGATTACTAAAATATATCTATACTAGTGTAAGGGTAATTAAACTCTTAAAATTAATTATTTAGAAAACCTTTATTGAAAATGTGTTACGAATTATTAACATTGATTTTCTTGTTTCAGATATAATATAAATGATAGCTGAACAAAATTTTTATTTTGACTAAATACGTCAGTTAAAGATAAGTAGCTACTTGTTGGCCTACAACTGTGGCGAGGAAGTGGACCTTCAGAAGATTCTGACATTTCAAAATGTATTTTATGCCAGAAACACAACAAAGAGAAGACAATAACTACAACAGAAGGAAGACAACAAATCTTCGCTGCAGCTGAAATACGAGATTATGTTTTGGAACGGACTAATCTTCCAGGACGTGATCAAGAATTTTTTGTATCATTGTTCAAATGCATGATATAAATCCTACACACTCATGAAAATGCTACTTATTAAGAAAAAAATGTCAAATGAGATCCACCCAAAGATTCAGGTTAGGTGCATAAAATCTGGATCTCTTTTGCCTGAAGATTCAAGAAGCTCCCTGTCTGACAACCACTTCAAATCTACTGATGAAAAATATCTCCTTACCTGTGATCCTGACTACAATTTATAAAGTCAAACAAATCCTGAAACTCTGTTATTCATCCAGCCTTGTCCCTCATCTTGTTCCATCCTTCCTTCAATTCTTATTTATTCCTAGAAAGACTTTTTCCTTGTCTCAATTCAAGTACCTAGCTTCATCCCTAATATATCTTTAATTAGATTTTTTAATAAATTACTGCATTCCTTCAATACAGTATAAAATAAGAATTCTTATTCTCATGTAAACCACGGAACGGGTGTGGTTTGAACCCATGGGGAGTGAGTGGTAAATCTCCATGCCAGCGTGTAAGCTACTCACCATGGGTTCAACCCCATCCATATAGTGGTTTGTTTGCAATAATGTTATTACGATTCTCATGTACTGTGTATATCTCATTGCCTAGGAGTTATAAGATAGTTTTAAGCTGCCCAAAATGCTATACATAACAAGGGGTTTTCTATAAGGTAGTTAAAACATGCCAGTTACCATAATTGTATACTGGGCAGTACGCCACAATGTAGAAATATACTTGTTTGTTTCTTTTGTTTTGTTTACGTGAGATAAATATTTGCTGAGGTGATTACTAACACGCCAGAGAATACAATTTTTATGACGCAGATACAAAGCCAATATTAAGAAATTCAAAACAACAGACGGAGACGCTCACCAAATGATGAAAATATCTAACATCCAGTAAATTCGTGGGTCTGAACAAGAAACTTAAAAGTCAGTATGAAAAGTTCAATACTCTAGATCATACTGAATTGTCGGGTAACTTCAGGTGTGACAAAAAAGATGTGAGTGATACAAGATTAGTGCGAGTCTTGCAGGAGGCGACGAACAGTGCAGAGGGTGAGGGTGTTGGGAAGACTCAGGCAGGCGGGATGGGAAGTGGGTAGAATGGGGAAGACAGCTTTACAGTCTGTCAGAAGAACTCCGGTAACCAGAAAGTCAAGGAATTTCAACTGATTTACCAAGCCGGGAGAGTCCACCTGGATGAATGGGAAGTTTTTTCTCAAATGCAAACATTTTTTTTTAATGGCGAACTAGCAGAATTTGCTCTGACTGGATACACAGCCACTATAAAAATAGGTGATCGGGTAACTAATTATGCAAAAAATTAACTGCATCCGCAAGAAATCAAATCATGATGCAAATCCAAAAAAACGGGAACAATGAAGAATGATTCACATGTGTATGATGAAATTAAGGCATTCTTATTTGGCTACTTTAACGTGACTAACCTAAACTGCAGCACTATCTCGTGCAACTAAGAAATCTGCAGACTAATAAACATCACTGAGAATAACTTAACCAGGTAGTAGGTTGGTAGACAACAACCACCCAGGGAGGTACTACCATCCTGTGGTAGTAGGTTGGTAGACAACAACCACCCAGGGAGGTACTACCGTCCTGTGGTAGTAGGTTGGTAGACAACAACCACCCAGGGAGATACTACCGTCCTGTGGTAGTAGGTTGGTAGACAACAACCACCCAGGGAGGTACTACCATCCTGTAGTAGTAGGTTGGTAGACAACAACCACCCAGGGAGGTACTACCATCCTGTAGTAGTAGGTTGGTAGACAACAACCACCCAGGGAGGTACTACCATCCTGTAGTAGTAGGTTGGTAGACAACAACCACCCAGGGAGGTACTACCATCCTGTAGTAGTAGGTTGGTAGACAACAACCACCCAGGGAAGTACTACCGTCCTGTAGTAGTAGGTTGGTAGACAACAACCACCCAGGGAGGTATTACCGTCCTGTGGTAGTAGGTTGGTAGACAACAACCACCCAGGGAGGTACTACCGTCCTGTGGTAGTAGGTTGGTAGACAACAACCACCCAGGTAGGTACTACCGTCCTGTAGTAGTAGGTTGGTAGACAACAACCACCCAGGGAGGTACTACCATCCTGTAGTAGTAGGTTGGTAGACAGCAACCACTCAGGAGGTACTACCCCCGTGTGGCAGTAGATTGGTAACAGCCCCCCGGAGGCACTCCATCCTGTGGTAGTAGATTGGTAGATAGAAACCCATGGGAGGTACTATGGTCCGTGATAGTGGGTTTAGACGGGGCCACCAGGGGGTCTACCATCCTGTGGTAGGGTTTTAGACAGCAACCATGGGGAGGTACCCCCATCGTATGGTAGTAGATTGGTAGACAAAACCACCCGGGGAGGTACTACTGTCCTGTGATAGAGGTTGGTAGACAGCAACCCCCCGGGGGAGGCTCCGCCTACTGAGTGTAAAACGGAAACCTGAATTGATTTCATTACCACACTGCCTGGATCACAATTTTGTATGTGTCTATCCCCCTTCCCTAATGCACCCCCCCCCCTCCCATACCTTCCACCGGCTGTTCCCGTCAAAACACCGAGTGAAGCATGCATGAAAAAAGGGGACAACACAGACATAACACAGAACAACATCATGGTAGGATTGATGGTGTTTTTTATTTGTCTCATAAACACAGGGGATAACAGGACGTCTTGTTACTTCTACTTAAACTTGGGGTCACACTACACATGCATGTACATGCTTTCCATACACGCCCATCGGGTTTCTTCTATTTTCTTAATAATTTTTTTCTTCTTTTTTCCCCCTTTTATATCCATGAGGAACTGGAAAAGAATTCTTTTTTTCATTTTGGGTCACCCTGCCGGGGGGGATGCAGCCATTTCATTTAAAAATATGAGAAAAAAAATATAGTTACCATCATATTTCTAGCCCCCCTTCCAGAAATACAGACTTCAAAATTAAAGACCTTCCTTGAAGCAATTCCCACCCATCCTTTGAAGTACAGTAATTCCCTTTAGCGGGACTTGAGTCCTGGGGGGGGGAAATAAAATTTCCCTGTACCCTAAAGGAGGGGTTTGGGAATTTGCTGCTTAAAGGGCATCTAAACTATCATATGTCTGCACCCTGGTAAGACAGTGATCATGTGAAGATTTTCAAAGTTTTTTTTTTGGGTCACCGTAACTTTGTGGGAGACGAACATTTTTTTTTGGGCACCAACTTTGTGGGAGACGAACATGTTAAAAATGTTTTTGATTAATGAAACATTTTTGCAGCTATGTTCCACTTTACGGGAGCTCATCGCTTGAGCACTTGTATAAGTTTTTGTGGGGGGGGTTAATTTACAGTTTACTGTAATTAAAAAATTACTCAGGCACTACTGTCCTGTGATAGTAGGTACCTAAATGGAGGAACATTAAACAATGTGGTAGCAAAATAACACCAGGAGGCAGCTCAGATGAAAAATTCACACATGCATGAACTTTTAAATCTCTGCACCAAGTTCACCTTAAACCAGCAAATAGTAGAGCCCACAAGATTAGAGAATACACTGACCTCATCTTCATCAATGATGATCTGATACGAAATGTCATCATATCAAAAACAATATACCAGATCACAACATAATAGAGTCCAGACATGCATGCGGGGACCCAGATCAACAAAATGTGATCAGCTGTGAGGAGCTTTTCCAAATTCAACTTCAATAACAAAAACATAAGGTGGGACCAAGTAAACCAAGTCCTAAATGATATAAACTGGGAAGATAGCCTAAGCATCACGGATCCCAACCTATGTCTAGAACAAATTAACTCTGTGGTAATTGAGGTTTGCTCAAGGCAAACCCTTTAAAGGGAAAAATTTGGAGAAGATGCAAACTGGAAGAGAGAGGCGCTCCCTATACAGGCGAAGGCACAGAATAAGGAGCTTTCAGGAGGCCAGTATCTCTGAAATACGTAGGAGACACTAGTCAGAGAAATAGCAAACATCAATTAAAACTAAAGGAATCCTATAGGAATCAAGAGACACGGGGAAAAACTAAGAGCCAAAATGAAATTGAAAGAAACCCTAAGTATTTCTTTTCCTATGGAAAATCAAAGTCGGGAAAAACAACCAGTATTCCCCACTTTAAAACCCGGGGGGTCCTACACAGATGACAGCAAGGAAATGAGTGAGTTACTTAAATCCCAGTATGACTCAGTCTTTAGCGAGCCATAACCAGACTGAAAATCGAAAAACCCAAATGATTTTTTTATGGGGTGCCACAGAACTTGACAGACGGTTTCTGAACATCACGACGCCAAATGACTTGAAAAAGGGAAAAATGACATGCCCATGCACTCCGCCCAGGCCCAGACTGGGAAACCCTGTTTATCAAGAACTGCAAGAAGCCCCATCAATTTTTAACATCCTATGGAGAGGGGGCATGGACACTGGATGTCCCGAGCTACTAAAAACAACAGACATAGCCCCGCCCACAAAGGGGGAGTAAAACAATAGCAAAGAACTACAGCCAATTGGTAAGCCCATATCATAAAAATCTTTGGGGTTCAAGAAGCAAGCCCACCCATCTTGGGTACCCATCAATTTACAACCCGGGGAAATGGGTTTGAGCGGCCGCCCTGTCTGTCCCAACACACCACTACGAAAAGGCCCCGGATGCTCAGAAAAAACAGAATGCAGATGTTTTATACACAATTTTGCAAAACCCCTTTACAAGTGTGACCAAAAGCACACAAAATGCTGATAAAGGAATAACAGGAAAAGTTGGTAGAGGGGTATAATTTCCAACACGAAAACACAAAAGTAGGTCAACAGAGTAAAGTCTGAGGCAGCTACTGTGAAAGCTCCCACAAGGCCAGTACTTGCTCCCCTCCTATTCCTCATCCTCTTTTCATTTACAGGGGTATAACCACAGTGCTGTGTCTTCCCTTTTAGATGACAGCCTTTTGACAGGCCACCGTTGAAGACACTGCAAGACCCCAACAGACATAAACCAAATTTAAAAGGGGCAGAAAAAATATGAAGTCAATGATGAGAAATTTCAATTACCGATACAAAAAATGAAGAAATTAAACCCCCTCGGAGACAAAACAATTCCAACCCCAAAACAAAAAAATGTCAAAGTGGGAGGACGTTAGAGGATTCACCTTAAGGACCATAAAATTTAAATTAAAACTGCTAAAAGACAGGATGGATAAGAGAACCCTTTAAAAACCCGGGGTGCAACCCCCCGTTGACACTTTACAGATGTTTTTTCTATCTGGGGTGAATATTGTAACAACCCACCCCCAGGGGGGGAAATTGGACCTTGAAAATGTGCAGAGAACCTTCACCCACGCATAAGTGCGATAAACCCCCCTTTTTGGGAACGCTTGAAGTTCCTAAACCTGTATTTCTAAAGAGGCGGGGAGATACTTTTTTAAAACACAGGGAAAAATTTCCCCGAGGGCTTAGACCAAACTTGCAAAAAAACCCCCTTCCGAAAAGAAAAAGACTGGGGCAGGCGGAAACCCCCCCCCAAAAAGAAGGGGGGGGGTGCCACTAGACGTTGAGGGACAAAACAAAAAGTGGGGGGCCCAAGATTGTTCAACTGCCCCCCAGCATACTGGGGGACCCCCAAAACAAGCCCCTGGCTGTCTTCAAGCAGGCGGGGGACAGGCCCTAAGCGGTACCTGATCAGCCGGGTGTTTTCTACTTTCCCCCGGGGCTTTCCAAACAGCCTGGGTGATCAGGTTTCCGGGTCCAACAGGGGGCCTTACAGACCGGGGGGGGCGTTGCCCCTGGAATTCCCCCCAGGTAGACTAGGGTTTGGAGGGGGGATCTTTTTTTTTTTAACACGCGGCCCCCCTCCCACCGAGGCGGGGGGGCCCAAAAGGAAAACAAAGTTTTTTTTTTACATTTAGTAATATATACAGAAGAAGGGGTTACTACCCCCTTTTCCCTTGGGAGAGGATTTTTTTTATAATTATGGTAACTTTCTAATTTGGGCAATATTTGTCATTGTGATACAGATGATATTACTGAACCAATCCTTTAAAAAGGCTAACACAAAGGTTATCAATATTCTTCTGGCAGCACAGCCAAAGACTGGGAAAACTTATTTTTAAAAAGATCCAAAACTCATTCAGAAAGGTGTGAAGTTCTTGAAGTATCAAAAAACCCGATGGCAGCTTCAGAGGGGAAAGGGGAAATAACCCTGGACAAAAAGGGGAACTTGCTTAAATTTTATTTCCCCCTTTATATTTTCCTTGTGCCTCTACATATAAAAAAATTTTACACTCTAATAAAAACCCCCTGCTCAAAATTTTTCCTCACCAACTTTAATAGGGGGCCCTGACCACAACACAAGACACAGATCACTTTTTGATATACCCCGTGTTCATATCAACCATGTAAAAAATTTTTAATAAAAAGGGGCCCCGAATCTGAATTCATTACCAGTAAATATTAAATAATCTTGTCTGAAAATCAATTTTTAAAATAACTCAAAAAAACCCATCACCCAAAAAAAAAAAGATCAATATAAACTACTTTGAAAATGCTATTACTTTCCTATACGATAATCTCAATTTTTTTAAAAAAATGTTACTATTATTTACCCCCTCTCATTATAAGTTAATGTCAAAAAAAATCAATGTTATTTTCCTTAAGTAATCTAAAAAATATTATCATTCAAGAATCTTAACACCTGTAAAACCCCAAAATCATTATATAATAATTTAAACAGTAAAATTTCATCATATTGTAATTTTGAAAAAAATTTTTAACTAGAATAAAAATCCCAAAAAAATTTTTTAATATTAAGTACATAGTCTTTAAGGACCCGAATAAGCTCCCCCCAATGCCATGGCATGTCAGTGGCTCTCCTTGACTCAATTTACATTGAAATACCGATACCATGTAATCTGCAATCTGCAATGAAAAAAAATTTTTTTTTTTTTTGTTATATGTAAAATAACCCGGGTTTAAAAAAAAACCCAAAATCGGCAATTATGTAAGTAAAATTTTTAAAGGCGGGAAGGTATTTTTTGGGGGGCTTAAATAACTAACCTAAATGACATTTTTTTTTTAAGGGAAAAGTTGTTTGGAAAAACACTTGGCAGGTTTTTGCAATGAATTTTTCTTTAAACCCCGGGGGTTTCCCAAAGTAGGTTATTTTGTTTTTTTATTTATATAATGTAAATACAGATATTATAAAATTAGGTTAAAAAAACCCCTTTTTGGGTGGTGCCGATGACGTTTACGAGCAGGGGTTGGTGCCGACTAGACGCGAAATTCAGCGGCTTCAAATTGCGGGGGAAAAAACTGGTAGGCCTAGGGGTGGGGAATGGGCCGTGGTCAGTGTGCGCAGTAGAAAAAAAAGGGGACCCAGTGGTGCATTGTGGGAACACCCCTTTCAGCACCTTTTCCCCCCTGCCCCCCCGCAAAAACACCACTCCTCGGGGTTTTGGGGGGCTTTTTTTCATCAGTGACAGTTCTAACAGTGATGGGGGGGGGTTTGTGGGTGACTTTTAAGGTTTTGAGGCGGGGACCGAAAATAGTACCATAATACCGGTATAAGTGAGGCCCCCCACCCCCAGCCGTCCAATTTTGGGGTGGCCGTCTTGTTCACGGCCAGTTTTCCAGAACGAAGGCGGAAACTCCTATTTTCTAATGTCCCAATCAGATGTGAGCAATGGTGATGATACTGGGTAGTGACTATGAACTCCAAGCCCCTTCGAAATAGTTCCAGTGCGCGAGTGAAGAGGAAAATTCACCAGTGAAGGCCCCCTTTTTCGCGGTATATGCGCTCTTAGTGTGCCAAAGCTCCCTTCCCAAAGGGGGTTTTTGTACATCTCGGAGTACATCCTGGCGTCAACAGGAAGTGATAGGGGAAAATGATGATGATAGCGTTCATGGTATGGGAAAAGTGCATGCAACTGGTAGTGGTGGTGGTGGTGGTGCGGGGGGCGAGGCACCGCGTGGACCTCTCCCCCCGCCGCTGGGCTCAGCTGTTACAACAAAGGCAACCCTCACCCACCCACCAACCCCCCCCAACCACAACCTCCACTTTTACAACCCCCACAACCACCTGTAAAATCCAGACCCCCACGCCGCACCTGGGATTGGCAGGAAGTGACAATTTATTCCCCTCCCCCCCCCGTTTGATGAAAGTCACAGTGGGGGACGCCCCCCCCTTTTTCACTTGGGGGAAAAAAGCCACTGAACTAA
>WNWK01043745.1:0-15375 GCA_009830355.1 Cherax destructor | reverse complement strand
GGAATATAATAGTAAACAATGGGGTTAACACTTTGGGGAATATAATAGTAAAAAAAAAGAAAAACATAAAACACTTTGGTACCAGAATTAACCTTAATTATGGGGTTAACACTTTAGGGAATATAATAGTAAAAAAAAAAGAGTAAAACACTTTAGCACCAAATTAGCACCTTAATTTATTTTTTAAAAGGGCTTCAAGTAAAGGAGTTATTGGATAAAAGGGGCAGTACTAGGTATTGATTTGTTGGGAACTATTTCAAGAGAATATATAAGTAAGTTCATTCAGGTATACACAAATACATTTACATAGATTATCATACATAGCAGCATATGTGTGGAGAACCTAGGATAACCCAAAAAGTCGGGACAAGTGACTTATTTCCATTTCCTTTGGGAAAAAAAATCGAAAAAAAATACAAAAAATTCCCACGACATGTCAGCCGACCTCCTACGGGTGTTGGCATCACCATGTGTGTTAAAAACGACCACAATTCCTTGTAGGAATGTCGTAGAACAATGATTCTTGTATCATTGTCCCGGAAAAAGTTACTCTATTTTTCAATATGGTTAACACAATTTTCGATTTTTTTTTTTTTGTTCCGCCCCGGGGGCGCGCGGCGTTCAATCCCCCTTAACACTGCAGGTACCAAGTTCTTTTCTGGGGTTACTGGTCTTTTTCTTTTAATGCCACTAGGACCAGGTTGGGAGTCACGGGACCCCTCTCTCACAAAAAAATCTGTCCAGGGAGCTCTGTGTCTGGCGTTTTTTAAAAACACCCCTGAAATGGGACACCACAGTGTCATTGTACAGGTTGCCAGCACGGCCTGCAACAGTTTTGTTAGGGTGATATTCATCCAAAAAGCCTTGCATCCTGTTCCACATTCCACAAATCTCCTTAATCATTGAAGAAGGCAACTTCCTCCATCTCTGTTCCTCCTCCTCCTCTGAACCTTTTTCCCGGGTTGTGGTCTGTTGTTGTTGTTGCTGTTGAACCCTTTTGCAGATTTTTCAGTGATTATCTCTTCATTGTCCTCCTCCACCAACTCTTCCACATCCTCGGTACTAACATCCAACCCCATGGAAATTCCCAGTGCCACCCCAAAGTCTTCCACAACAGGCTCAGGCTCAGGGTTCTGAGGGTCATCCCCCAAAAACCCTTTAAAAACCCCCTCTGGGAACGTCTAGCCCAAAATTTTTTCCCGGCAGAGTTCACTTGAACCCCTTTTCAAACATTGCTTTGGTGTAGAGTTTTTTTAAAATTTGAAAAGACCTGCTGGTCCATAAGCTGGAGGGGGAGTGGTATTTGGGGTAAGAACAATTTGCTCTGCCAAGTCTGGAGGATGACAAGGGCATTGTCCATTATCAGCAGGCACTTAAGTGGCAAATTATTTTTCCCCGAGATATTTCTTCACCTGGGGCCAAACACTTCATGGAACCAATCCAAGAAAATTTCCCTCGTAACCCATGCCTTACTGTTAGACTTCCCATCACACAATTTAGCCGGGGACACCAAAACTCATACATTTGGGGTTTTTAGAGTGATACACCAATAAAGGCTTCCCTTTTAAAAACCCCCTAGCATTGGGACACAACATAAAGTTATCCTGACTTTCCTTTGGCTTGTGTCCTGGCAGTGCCTTTTTCCCCCGTTCTAATGAAGGTCCCCGGGTTGGGATTTTCTTCAAAAAAAAAACCCGTTTCGTCACAACTGAACACTTGTTGGGGTTTGGGAAATTTTCAGCCTCTATGTACCCCTGGAATTCCTGAAATATTTTTCAGCCACACTTTTGTCACAACTGGCTGCCACACCATGCCTTATTACACTGGTAGACACAAAACCTTCTTAAATCTGTCAAACCACCCTTTTGCTGGCTTTCAATTCATTCACTTCCCTTTCATTCCCGGGAATTTTCTTGACGAGATCATCATGCTTTTTGCCTTGTTTTTTCAGATTTATCGTCTGCGTAAAATTTTCTCCTGCTAATTGTTTCTCGTTGATCCACACCAACAACAAATTTTCCACATTTTCCATCATTGGACCTGTTTGTATCATATTTGCCCCTTTGCAACAACAGTTTTTTGTTTTTATTTCCCTTTGGCCCAAAAGGTGGGATGGTTGAATAGGTTTTTCCATACAGTCTGGCCAGCTCAGCTCGCCTCCACTTTCTATTTTATATTATCTCCTTCAGTTCTACTGTATTTTCAGCCTCCCCACGGGCGGGCCTAGACTTTCTTTGGCCCCGGGGGCATTTGATTTGAAAGCACTAAAACAAGGGAATTAAAAAAAATGTAGGTATAAATGCGGGTGGGGGGGGTGGCGCTCACTCTGGTAAACAAGGCACACACTGTGTGGAGGGCGTTGTGCCATTCCGGGGCCGGTACGCTCCAAGCGAATAGCATTTTCCCCAGGGATCTGATAAGCCAATATTTTTACAAAAAAATGTATGCAAACCCGTTTGGCTAACCCATCCCTTTGAATCGGGGGCCACGTAATGTGTGTATTTTTAATCCCCGAAAAAAACCCTTGATTATATTATTACAGAAAGCAGTGTTGGTTAAGAGCAGTATCCTTAGACAAAAGGCCGGTAATGGGGTTTTGCCCCTCTTCTTAAATAATATTATAATATTGTAATGGACATCAAGTTTGTAATGAACTTAAATAGGTTGCCTAATTTATTCAAATGAGGACATTAGAGCACTCCCAAAAAGATTTGAAAGACTGATGCAATGGTTGGAAAATTGGCAGATCAGTTTAACCCCTTTTGGGGCCAAGCCAGATCTACGCATTTTCCCAGGGTCCAAAAAAATTTAAAAAAAAAAAATTTTTATGAAATGGTAATAATTTTTTTAAAGGTAATAAAACAAAAAAAAATAAAAAAGGGGGAAAAATGACGAAATTACACTATCGCAAATTTGCGGCGGATATTTACTTTTGGGAATTTTGCCTACTTTGATCTATTTTAGGGCCCAAATTTCTTTTTCCCGTTGACCAAACTTAGCTATTTCATTATATTCTATTTTATTGATTGAGCACAAGAAACGCCCCAAACAACTTTTTTAATAAAAAAAGTGATCAGAAAATGGTAATTTTTAATTTCAACAAAGTTCAAAATATTCCAATTTCAAAACAGCATCCAGAATAAACAAGCAGGCATTCCTGGCACAAAAAAATTTCCCCCGTTTATTAGTTACGTTTCCAGGCTTCACACTTGAATTCCAGTTTTTTTTTTTATTTACATAGAGAATTTTTATTCACACCAAAAAATAGAAATTACTCTTATGCAATATTGTAATAATTGATAAACACTATCGGGCATTTTAAACATATAGGGGGCCCCACCAGGTGATGTGCATTGTTCACGGATGTGATTTGTTTACTCTTGAAAACGCAAAATCAAACATTTTCGCTACTTTGACCCAAATAGAAGTTTTTCAGTATTTAAAACCCAATCAAAATCATCTCTATTTCTGTAATATACTTCCATTCTATCAAATGAGACCAAAAAATGGAATAAAACCCGAAAAACCACATGAAAATACACCACAAAGTTGGTTTTATGCATGGGGGCTTCGGGAACTTTATATGGTGCACACTTACCAAAAGATAAATTCTCTCATATCTGGGCCCCAAAAATTTCGTCACAGCTTATCATACAGCAGGAAGATCACGGTTTGGACCCTGTGGGGTGGAGATCACAGCTTATCCCAAAGGGTTAAGATAGACAAATCAAAATTTAAACATTGACAAAAATAACCATCAACATATAAAATAAAAATGTAGCTCTTAATATTGTAATTGCAAAAAAAATGTGTGAGTTCTTAGGTAATCTAAAACCAAGACAATAGTGCATAAGTATTCCCAAAAAGTGAACAGAACCTTTTCTTCATACAAGAAACAACCCACCTAAAACCAATAATAACCCCAAAAAAAGCAGCAGTAAGAATTATCACGAACAATCCCGGAACACCCCTCCCCCACCCCTTCAAAGACCAAACCTACTCACGTTAGAACATCCCCCTTACTACTGTGTAACTTACATTTACAGAACCAAAATTCCAAATTAACCCTGAACTTAAATGCTTTCTTGATAGTTGTGACAGGAACCATAGGAAAAACCCGAACAAAAATCCTATAATTCCCTGCCCCTAAACTATACAAACGTTCAATGTACTTTAAACCCCTTTTCAGAGTCCCCCGTGTTCCGGTTTTTGAGTTCGGGGTCCAAACCGAGTTCTACGTCTTTTGACTCAGCCACTCAGATAAGCTGTGAGCGGTAAATTTGGGCCAGATATGAGAGAATACATCTTGGTAATTGCACCACATAAACAAATCCTGCAGCAACGGGCATAATGAAAAAAAAATAAAACCCAATTTTCGATTAAAAACAGCGATTTTTCAGTTTTTTTTCGTATACTTTTTATAGTTGTATTTACGATTTCTTTCCATTGATAGAATGGAAGAGATTTTCAGATATAGAGATGATTTTGATTGTTTTATTACGAAAATGGCTTGAAACAAACTCAAAGTAGGGAAATGTTCAATTTTTTGTCGATGTTCAAGAGTAAACAAATGACCTCACACGTCTATTGCCAGTTTGGTCAATATATGTTCACAAATGTGGTGATATTATTTTACAATTATTACAATATTGCATCAGAAAAATTCCATTTTTTTTGAATAAAAAATTTATTATTGGGAAAAAAAAATAAAGATAATTATTTTTAAAGATGAAAGGTAACAATGAACAAAGGGAAAAATTTGTTTAGTCCAGGGAAAACCCATTGTTTTTTCCACCCCATTTTGAAATTGGAATTTTTGAACTTTTTGTTATATGGTTAATTTTAAAAAATTGTTAAATTACCAATTTCCCAATCACTTTATTTTGTAGTTGAAACAGCTGACGGGGATTTCTTGTGCTCAATCGATAGAAAAAGTAAAATAGTAAAATAGCTGAATTTGGTCATGGAATTTGAAATTGGCCAAAAAGTAAAAGTGGAAAAATCGCCATTTTAAATACTGAAAATAAAAATTCCGAGAGCATTTTTCGTCTTTTTTCAAAAAATTTCACCCCTTTTTGTTTTATTACCTTCAAAAAAAAGATTTACTACCATTTCATAAGAAAAAGTTTTTTTTTTTAATTTTACACTGGACACCCTTCCAAAAATGGCCTTGGACCCTAAAAGGGGTTTAAAAGGGGCCTAAAATTGAACCCCCTACCTAAAAACTCTAGAACTGCAGACTCAGCCCCCTTTTTTAAAACTCCATAAAAAAACATCTTATCTCCCAAAACACCCCACATCAACTAATACATAAAAAAACACCTATTCAGACCAAACACCCCCTCATTTACATTACACCCCCCCAAATGACTGTAAATATAGAAACTTGTTTGGTTTTTTGTAAGTTGCATGGGGCAAGCACTGTTGACACCACACTTGAGACATTCTCTCGACTTGTGGTATGGTAAAATTTTTATCTAATTCAGGGGGGAATCCCACCCCCCATTACTAAGGGGGGATTCTTACTTAAAAGAAAAGGGGGGGTTTGTGTCCTGGTCTTTTATATATAACCCCTCCTAACACCATGTGCAGGAGAAACTTTGTCTGCAAAAAAATGGGGAATTGTGTCCGCCTGACCTAGAGTTTCCCGGTTACTAGGATGTCCCTTTTTAAATATGGGAAATAACACTAGCTTAGACGAACTTTTTGACACCTGGTACATACCAACAAAAGGCGTCCATCTGTTTAAAACCCACAGATAATCACCGTTTCCAGAAATTTGGGCCCGATCTGAGAGAAAGAAAGCCTAGTCTTTCTGTAAGGGTCTGGATGGGGGAAGATTTCCCCGGTCTTGGGGTCCCTTTCCCGGGGCCCCGGACAATGTTTCACGTGGGGGGTGCTTAACCAGCCGCTTGTTCTGTCGAGGTCTGGTCTGGTAAAAAGTGGGGCACAATTTCTGACCACCACACGCCAGGTTGTGGCTGCCCGTTTTCTCTGCAACATAACCAAGCGCCATTCAGGCCTATAACTCCTATTAGGGTGCTAGGCACAGTATTAAACCTAACGTGCCTTAATAATCCTACTTTAGTTTCATCGAAAAACGCCTAGGGGTTTTAGGGAAAACATCAATTTAAAAAATACACAAATCACCTTCAAAGCTGGAGGGTAGTTGTTTTGGTTGGGGGGTTTTGGTTTTTAAAACCCGGGGCCCATCCACGGATGAAGGCTCAACGGGACTTACCCTGTGGAACTTTTTTTGGGCTGTTTCACAGTAAACATAAAATTCAATATAGCTATTGCTAAAAATTCAAGCTAGTCCTGTTTTCCGAGATACTCAATAAAACTGTGATCATGCCAAGAAAAACCACTCATTTAAATTTACAAATTGTCATATTCTTAAATTTTCTGAACTACCTCACATTGTAAATCTATTCAATCACTCAGTTACCAATTTTAATATCAGATGCTCCATAACCTGTCAATAAAAGTAAAAATTATTATTATTATTATTATTATAATCAAAAGAAGGCTTAAAACCCCGGGGGCATACAGCAAGAATTAGTAAATCGCCCAAAAGACTAGGCTTAGGGCCCTTTGTAATTAATCTTTATAATATTTAAAAACCCCATTGTAATTAATATTTTATAATTTTTTTCAAATTGTTATATTCTTAAATGTTCTGAACTACCTCACTATTATAAATATATTTAACCCCCTTTACTGTTTTGGTCATATATATCGTCTTACGAGCCACTGTTTGGGGCGTATTTAAAACCATAAATTCAGCAGCTTCAAACGCGGGGGGTTTTAAATGGGCGGGGGTCAGGGGTGCTGTATAAAAAAACGCAGCACGCAGTGCTTGAAAAGAAAAAAAAATTGACCGTTTTTTGGGTTAAAACCCCACTTTGAGGGATTTTTTATAGTATTTATGGTTGTATTTCTTTTCGTGGTTTCATTTGATAGAAAAACATACTACAGAAATAAGATGATTTTGATTAGTTTCCTGATGAAAACGACCTTTAAATTGAGCTCAAAATAGGGGAAAAAGTTGATTTTTTCCAATGTTCAAGAGAAAAAAATCACGGCACGCGTCCCAAAACACATCAACTTGAGTCTAATATTCTTTTTTACGACACTGATATTATTTATACCATTTCTACAATAATGCAATAGTTTGATAATGGTAAATCTTCTATTTTTTGTGAAAAAAAAATCAAAATAAAACAAGGGGTAATAAAAGGGAGGGGCCCAAAACTGACTAATGAACAGATAACATTTTTTTTTGCCGGGGAATTTTGCATTGTTTATTCTGGCCCCTTTTTTAAAATTTAAACAACTTTTTTTTTTTTAATGAAATTGGCCAAATTGCCAATTTCTGATCATTTTTGGGTAGTTGAAATCGGTAAATTGGTGGTTTCTTGTACTCAATTGATAGAACAAATGGAGTTCTAAAGAAATATATATGAGTTTGGTTGACTGGAACAATGGAATTTCCCAAAATAAATGGGGCTAAATTATTATTATTAAAAAAAAAAGAAGCGCTAAACCACGGGGGTTTACAGCGCAGCTGGGCAGGACAGGATGCAGGAGAATGGGTTGAAAGGGGGAAAAATGATTAGTAGGGCATTAAGTGAAGAAGGGCAGTGGATAGTGCAGAGATAGGGGGTGAAGAGATCAAGGTAAAAGGGGACTGAGGGAAGTGCTAGAGGTATAATCTTCAGAGTTTATGTAGTAAGTCAGTTTTTCAAAAAAAATCAATGAGAGGTCAGGATTAAATGAGGGGCCATCAACAAGAAGGGGAAAGGGGAAGAAAGGGTTTTTAGAGCGAAAAACGGCGACAGAGGTAAAAAGGGAAATTCTCGTGCTTAGATAGAGGGGGCAGGGAACAGAAATGGCGAAAGATACTGGAACCTGACAATCTTCACCCGAGAGGGGCAGGGGGCCTCCCCCATGAGATCCCATAATGAGACGAGGGGGCCGATGTGAAGATGGGAGAGTGTAGTCTCCCAGCCTCGACATTGGTGACAAGAAGAAGGCCAGAAACCTATAACCGGTTTAATAGAATGAAGTTTGTTATTTAGAGGTCAGACCAGCGTTGTTGCCAAGGGGGCGAAAGGGGGGTAGAAATGACCGCAAAATAGTCCGTGAATGGAACACCCCCCCTTTTGAAACTGGAAGGTCACATACTGCTGACCGCGCAGCAGTGTCTGCCCATTCATTTTTCCCCATCGTCAACAGGCCAGGGACCCAGCAAAAAAAACTAAACTTTGTGCTTGCTAGAATCGGCATAACCAAAGTTGGATACGAAGAACTAGGGGGTTTGGGGGGTATCAATTTTATGGATAGCCTGTAAAACACTAAGGGTCGGAAAACCACAAATGGTGACAAAAAAGCATAGATGCAATACGGTTAAGTGCCACAAGAATGGCAAAAATTCAGCCATAAATATGCTAGCCGAGGGGAATAGTGCCCCGCACGAGCTGTCCAAAAAACACTGCTGCAAATCCGACACCCGTCAGATGACTCGAACCATCGGGTACACTACGATGGGTTGGGGAAAGAGGAAAAAGTGGTCTAGAATTTATTATTATTATAATCAAATAGAAGCGCTAAACCAAAAGGGGTCTAAAAAAAAAAAAAAAAAAAAAAAAAAAAAAAAGAGAAAAAAGCCACCATAGGTTCGGCTTTGCAAGGTGAGGAATAGAATAGACACGGACAACGGGAACCCAAGGGGGGTGGGGAAAGGGAGATGCCTTGAAATATAAAGGGTTTAGCTGAAAAAAAGACAAAGGAAATGTAGACAAAAAGAAAAGGGGCAAGAAACAGGGGGGACGAAAAAATAACGGCCTACTAAAATTTGGGCAATCCTATACATGGAAGGATCGGGGGTCATGAGAGCGAACATAATAGGGGAAAGCAATGCATCATGACGATCGGACAAGGATGGAATGTTTGTTCTACGTATAGGCTCTCAACCAGGGAAGAACAAATGCACCAACGCATAAACGCAATCCCTGGTGATGTATGGGATTAAGGCTGGAAAGAGTAACAGCAGGGGCCCGAATATATCGGTCACCATAATCAGTTTCAATAATTTTAAAGGGCCCGAAGGGATTGTCGGGGAAAAAGCCTTCCCCCTTTGAACAAAATATAATGGAAAAAAAAAATAAAAACAAATAATGACTTTGGGTAGGAAATAAACTAAAATTTTTTAAGTTTTTTTTAAAAAATATATTTAAAAAAAATAGGCTGGTTTCTGGCAGGATGGAGATAGGAGATTATAAGCCCAGGTTGAGTCTCTGGGGGTGGGAGATGTTGGATGGTTACCCTGGGTGTTAAAATTCTCATATGCCATTGGGTCGGGGAAACGTAAGATTTGGGAAACCCGGAAGAGTAGACAAAACCAAGTCAGAGAAAACGTACATCTAGCTCCTTTAAAACTGGCGTCGGGCACCAGCTGCCCAAAACCCGGGCAGCAGAGCTGAAAAAGAAAATGAATAGTTACCACAAGAAGTAAACATAACATGTAAAAAAGAAAAAGGATAACATGTTTACTTTAAGATGGAAGAAATTACTGGTAACCTTAAATCAACCACAAACAAAAAAACCCCGGGGGAGCACCTTACCTGTTCAGGAGAATTTTGGAGGTGTAGTGACTTCCACAATTTCCTGTCACCAGGTGGGGTAACTACCACCAAAAAAGGGGGTTTTTGTTTCCCCCCGAAGGGGGAAAAGCACCGGCTAAACCCGTGAATGACCGTGAATGCCCTTTTAACCCATAATTATACTCTTTTTTCCCTCACAGCTGGGGGCCGCCCAATTTTCTGGTCACCATAATGGGTTTTTAAAAAATATTAAGGCTGAATGCAGGAAAAGGAAGTTCTACGATCAGCCCCCATGGCTGTGAAAGGGGTTTTTAAGAGGTTGTTTGGCTATGAAAAAGTTGCCTTCAAGAGGTAATGTGGGGTTTTAAAGGACAATCGACAGTAAAAGGGGGGAGGCTGAGAAACCTGCCCGTATCACGCCCCTGGGATCGTGAGTCATATAGGTAAAAGGTTTTGATCAGAGACCCCCGAACGCCTAAAACGAATTTGATGAGTTTTGCCACTAGAAAATTTAAACCCACAGGGTGGCCCAATGGGAAACCCAGTTGATGGATGCTGGGGGGAAACTGCAATGAGGTGACAGTCAGCCCCCGACAAGTTAAAAAGAAAAGTCATCCAAATGAGCAGACCAAATATTGGAGGGGAGAACAGCTGCCAGATTATTTATAGCAAGGAAAAAGAGTGTTGTTAAAACCCAACCCGGGGGGACACCTTCATTTTGGAAAAATTCCCGGGGGAAAGCTCATTTTTAACCCCCGGACACGAAAATGGCTGTCAGTTAAAAAGGGCCCTTTTTAAAAAAAATGGTATATTGCCTGGAGGCCTAAGGAGGGGCCTGGGCCAAGATATTATACATCCAAGTTGCATCATGCCTTCTCATGGTCGAAAAAGATGGTGATAACCAAGTGGTTATTAGCAAAGACATTACGAATATACATATCCAAGAGCAAAAAGGGGGTCAATGGCAAACGGCCCTTCGAAAGCCATATTGAAAAGGGGGAGAGATATTGTGCATCTCTAAATCCCCTCAGCGTCCTTTTAAACCTGACGTTTTTTTCCTTGCAAACTGCACTGGTAAAAAGCGGTGGGATGATAGTGGGGTATCACGTCCCATAGTCCCCGGGTTTTTAAAAAGGGGAGAACAAAAAACCCGACTTCCACAGCTGGGAAAGAACCCCTTTGGGCGCCCTTTTAAGGAGTTTTAAAGAGTCGAAAAAGGACAGTAAGACAGACTGATGTAAATGCTGTAGCATCGAATATGTATGCCTTCTGGCCCGGCTCCCGATGATGGGCAAGCAGAGGTTTGCCCCCAGTTCTTGAAGGGAAAAGGAAATTATAGGAATCTTCTAAGAGAAAAAAAAAATTAAGGGCTTTAATCGCTGGCAGACTTAAAAGGGAAACGAGGGGCATGATGTAGCCCCTGAGAAAACGAGATATTCCAAACCCTGGAAGGGGCAAGGGGTGCTATATCGACCCAGCAACCTGAAGAACAGGAGCCGGGGGGGAGAATTTCCAGACTGCACTCATCGAGGAAGCCAAGTGACAGTAAAAAAAGAATCCGCCAGCAAGTGCGTTTAGCATCCCCTTATGACACGGTGAGCAATAGCTCTCTTCTGCTTGAAATAAAGGGGAGTCTCTCTGTGGTTCTGTTACCAAAATTTCCTGCCCCATGCAGGGGTTTTAAAACGCACTCCCCCGAGCACAAGCAGGAGACCACCAAGGCACGCATTTTGGAGGATGCTTCCCCGAGGTTTGGGGAATAGAATGTAAAACCGCTGTGAAGATGGGGGGGCCCGAAAAGAGATGTAAAACCTCATAAATTTTTAGGAGGGGGTGGGAACCTCATGAAAGGCAGAAAAATGTGCGTGGGTCCCATTTCGTTTGGGTCAAATTGCCAGTGTGGGCAATGAGGGGGTGGAGAAAACAGGGGGACTTAAGGATGATTGGGAAATGATCATTGTCATGTAAGCCCGGGAGGACAGACCAGGTGAAGTCAAGGACAGTTAATAAAAGAGCAGATGGAAAGATCGATGCGGGAAAAGAATGAGTTGGGGGGATCAAAATGGGTGGGAGTCCCCGTATTTAAAACATGGAGGAAAGAGAAGCAATTCCTCCAACTGAATGCCAAAGTCACGGGCGACCCCCCCCGGGAGAAAGTGGTGTGCGTTAAAATCGCCAAGAAATAAAAAGGGGGGTGGCGGAAAGGGGAAAAAAACCAGAAAATAAACATTTTGGGATGGGAAACCCCGTAAAGGGGGAAAATATAAAGAACAGAGTGTATCCCCACTTTTTCCCAATGGATCCCTTTGTAATGTAAGGAAGAAGGGAATAGAGCTAGGTAGGGGAACACCAGGGGGTAAAAGAAGAGCATTTTCGAAAAGGTTTCCATTGGAAAAAGGATCCAATGAATAAACAAATTATAGCCTAAAAAGGGCCTGATAACAGTGGATTGTAATTTGTGTTCTTGAAAACAGCCCCAATGGGGGAAAACTGGGGGGCAACACCTAAACTCACCGTTCCCCCGGGAGGCCTCGAATATTCCACTGCAAATAAGCCATGATTTATGGAGAGAAAGATGGGAAGTGGAAGTGAGAGGAAGCTATGGACTGGGGGTTAGAAAAGTCCACGGGGGAGGCAGCGGAAGACCGGGATCAGAGAGGAGGAGGCCCGTTGTCAAGGAAGGGGGGTTGAGACAAAAAGAAGAGAGATGGGGAACCTCAGATGGAGAAATTGCCCATCATCGCCCAGTCTCGAAATATATTCTGCAATAGTTTCCCAGTGTTTCGGAAGTCAAAGATGCGAAGGGAGACTACATTAGAAATGGAAGAAGGGGGAGCAACTAGGGGGAGTCTATAGACTGCTAAAAAAGGGGAAGAGGAGATAAAAAGGGAAAATGTGTTTGGGACTTGGGGGGACAGGGGATGAAGGTAGGGGTATGAGGAGGAGGATGGGAACCCCCACACACACAGAACTTTGTCTGAGGGGAACCGGCAGTGGGATTTTTTTCCGGGGGTTAAAAGAAGGGGGCGCTTTAGGGGTTTTGGTGAAAAGGGCAAGGGTAGACTCAGAACTGTGCGAGTGAATGAGGAAGGAGTGGATAAAATGGGAAGGGCCGGGGAGGGACCCCGGGGCCAAGAAATCAAAAAGGGTTCGAGGCGGGGGACTGAGGGTGAGGCGACCACAGAGGAAGGGCCCTGGAAGTTGGGACCCCAGAAGGGGGGGACGTTTAGCAATGCGAAATAGGAAATACGTGGAAGTTTCCCTTTAATGCAAAAATGAGAGACAGCCATAGCATTTTGAGAAGCCTTTTCCCCCCCTTTTAGACAACGGATTTCCCCCTCATTCAGGTAAACCACAAATGGCGAGTACGAAGGATGTGCCTCCCCTGACAGTTAAAAGGGAAGAGGGGGGTAGAGTACAAGAAGAACTGGGATGGTCGCCCCACCCAAAACTGGGGGTTTGGCCATGGACCTGCAATATTTCCTTTGGGTGACCAAAAAGCCAGCAGTTTCTCCTTTTTGTGATGTAGGGGTCACCTTTTCCCCTTTCTTTTACCTACAATGTAGACCGAAGGGGGGGTTCCGGGGGGTCAAACATTAAACGAGCTATTTCAAAGGGTAACGTCTTTGGTTTTTGGGAGGGGGGACAAAAATGTAAACCTTAAGGATAGGGGGTTTTTTGGGGCTCAAAGCTCCGAAAATGTCATCCCCAAATTGTCTGGAAATTCCGTTGGACAATGGTGTGGGGAAAAAATAAAAAAACCCCAAACAATTTGAGGAATGGTGCTTGTCAATAAAAAAGGAGAAAGTATCTATGGTTGTGAGAAAGAAAGATGGCGATTTGGGCCCCGCATTCGGGGCCATGATAAAAGCGGGCTCTTGAACGTAAAAAAAAGATTCTTTACCAACATGGCTTAGAAAACCTTCCCAAATACTATGGTCGGGGAAAAAAAAGGTATTGGGGGAAAGTTTAATAAAAAAAAATTTGTCCATTGAGTAGTTTGAAACAGAGAGTTTAAGGGGTGCTGCGAGTTTGTCGTTTTTGAGATAAACAAAAGGAAAGTGTCGAATCGTCTTTTTGGGGGGTCTTGGTTTTTTGGGGGGGGGGGCCAAAGGGGGGTCCGATGTGAACCAACGACCAAAAATTCCCCCACGTAGGGGGAACCCGGAATCAAGGTCAAAAAGAGCGAAGGTCAGTTTTTATAAAGGGGGGCCCAAAGGGGGGCCCCGGGACCTGAAGCAGGTGCCCCGGGCACCCTTAATTTTAAAAATTAGGGGGATGATCCATTAAAAGGTAGGGCCCAGAACTAGGTGCGGTATAAAGGGGGCCCAGGGGGGAGTCACGGATTAGGGCATCCAGGGAAAGGTTTTTCTTTTTTTTTTTTTTTAAGAAAAAAAAAAAAGAAAAAAAAAAAAAAAAAAGAAAAAAAAAAGGGGGAACGTGGAGGAATAGCCCCCAGGGGGAAAAAAAGGGGGGTAAACCCCCCCCGCCCAAAGGACCTAAACCCCAAAGTAGTGCAGATTTTTGCGGGGGGCCCAATCCCATCCCCCCCCCTTTCATGCCAGTAAACCAGCAATCCGGGATAGCAACCTCACATCCACCGACCCCACCCCGGGGAGACAAAAAGGGGGGCCCGGGGTATCCGCCACCCGCCTTTTTTCCCCCACCCCGGGAAACCCGGGGGGCCTCCCCCAAAACACCCGGGGGGAAAGATACCCAAAAAGGGCCCCCCCCCGGGAACCCGGGGGGGGATGGGGCATCCCGGGGGATCCCGTTCCATGGCAAACTCCCACCCCAAAAACCTCAACGAATGGGGGGGGACCCAAAACCCCTTTTTCCCCCCCCCAAGGGGAAAAAAAAATGCCTGTGGAGAAAGCCCCAGGGGTAAAAAAGGGGAAAGGGAAAAAAGGGGGGGATGAGGAGGATGGGGGGGGAGGAGGAAAGGGAAAAAAAGGGGGGGTGGGGGAAAATGGGAAAAGGGGGGGGATTGGGGGGAAAAAGGGTTCTTTTTAGGAAGAAAAAAAAAGGTCCCCAATTTTCCCCAGACCCCTCCCCCTTTAATTTTCAAGGAGCCCCCTTTTAAAAAAGGGTTTGGGCAAAGATGGCCCAAAAAGAAATGGGCTCCCCCCTTTACGCAGCAAAAGGGAAAGGTTTCCCGATAGTAGAGACTCTGGAAGGGGAGAATTTTTTTTACCCATATAAAAAAAAAGGGGAATTTTTTTATTATTATTATTATTATTATTATTATTATCAAAAGGGCTAAAAAACCCCCAAGGGTTTGGCGTGGGAAAAAAAGGGGGTAGTATTGCTTGCATACTAAAAAAAAAACCAAAATATAGGAAAAAAACAGAAGTCAAAAAATTTGGATGGGCAGACCTTAACTAAACTTGGGAATGGTTTTTTCCCTTTTTTTAAAAAAAGGGGGTTGGGGTTAAAAAAAGGGGGGAACAGGGACTGTGACAAATTAGTAGACCTAATTGTTCAAAAAAGGGAAATTTTTCCCCAAAAAAATCCCCGTTGACCTTAAAAAAATATTTGGAGGACAAAAACCCAGATAATCTTTCCCGGGACTGGATCCCGGGTGATAGATTCTTAGCCCCCTAAGGAATTGATAAGGAAAACAGTCATGCTCCTTCGAAAAATTTCCCTGTCTTTTCTAAACCTTATTCCAAATCCCATGGTCAAAAAAGGAAGGGGGCAAAAATTTTCAGGGGCAAATGAAAATGAAACACTTTTTTCAAATAGAAGGGAAAAAGGGGGGTCAGCTGGA
>WNWK01043744.1:0-15376 GCA_009830355.1 Cherax destructor | reverse complement strand
TTTCAATTCAGTAGAAATTTTTATTTAAAATTTGAAATCTAAGAATTTTAGCTAAAAATGGTTTTTTAGAAAAACTTCAAAGCTCTAAAACGTGATATATCAAAAATACCAGTTTTATCACTTTTTTCTAAGTTTTTTAATGTTCATGTATTTTTGAAAAATATGATATATTTTTTAAAAAATATTTTTGAAAAGTATTTTAGCAAAAAAAAGAGTTTTATCAGAACAGCACTCAAACCGCTCTAAAACGTCGAAATATGCAATAAAATAAAATTTTAGCACAATTTTCTAAGCTTTTTAATATTTCATGAATTTTTTGAAAAATAATATGAAATATTCTAAATAATATTGTTTTTTATAGATTTTTATTGGGATTTTTTAAAAATATGTAAATAATTTATAAATATTAAAAAATGCTATAAAAGGTTATTTTATTGCATTTTTTGATGATTCAAGGATTTTCTGAAAAACTATTTTTTTATATAAAATATACCTATGAGTAAGCTTCCTCAAAAAAAAATCATAAAGTTTCGCTTACTTTTCTAATAAATTTCAATTGCAGTAGAAATTCTATTTAAAAGTTTGATAATCTAAGTATTTTAGCTGAAAAATGAGTTTTGTCAGAGAAGCACTCACACCTCACAAAAACGTCGAAATATGCAATAAAATAAAATTTTAGCACATTTTTCTGAGCTTTTTGTTTCATAAATTTTATGAAAAATAATATGAAATATTCTATAATAATATTGATTTTCATAGATTTTTAGTTGGATTTTTTAAAAACATGTAAATAATTTATAAATATTAAAAAATGCTATAAAATGTTATTTTATGGCATTTTTTGACAATTCAAAGCATTTTCAAGGATTTTCTGAAAAAATATTTTTTTACATAAAATATACCTATGAGTATGCTTCGTAAAAAAAATCGTGAAATTTCGCTTACTTTTCCATAAATATAAATTCTAGTAATTCTATTTAAAAGTTTGATAAACAAAGTATTTTAGCTAAAAAATGAGTTTTGTCAGAAAAAGCATTCAAACCGCTCTGAAACATCGACATATGCAATAAAATACCTTTTTAGCACATTTTTCTCAGCTTTTTAATGTTTCATGTATTTTTGAAAAACAATATGAAATATTCTATAATAATATTGTTTTTTATAGATTTTTAATGGGATTTTTAAAAAATATGTAAATAATTTATAAATATTAAAAGATGCTATAAAACGTTGCATTATTGCATTTTTTGACGATTCAAGGCATTTTCAAGGATTTTCTGAAAAACTATTTTTTAGATAAAATATACCTATGAGCAAGCTTCCTCAAAAAAAAATCATAAAATTTCGCTAAGGTTTCGCATAAATTTCAATTGCAATAGAAATTCTATTTAAAAGTTTGATAATCTAAGTATTTTAGCTAGAAAATGAGTTTTGTCAGAAATGCACACAAAGCGGTCTAAAACATCGAAATATGCAATAAAATACAATTTTAGCTCATTTTTCTGTGCTTTTTATGGTTAATGTATTTTTTTGAAAAATAATATCAAATATAATATAATAATATTGTTTTTATAGATTTTTAATGGGATTTTTTAAAAAATATGTAAATAATTTATAAATATTAAAAATGCTATAAAATGGTATTTTATTGCATTTTTTGACGATTCAAGGCATTTTCAAGGATTTTCTGACAAACTATTTTATTAGATAAAATATACCTATGAGCAAGCTTCCTCAAAAAAATATCATAAAATTTCGCTAAGGTTTTGCATAAATTTCAATTGCAATAGAAATTCTATTTAAAAGTTTGATTATCTAAGTATTTTAGCTAAAAAATGAGTTTTGTCAGAAATGCACTCAAACCGGTCTAAAACATCGAAATATGTTATAAAATACAATTTTAGCTCATTTTTCTGAGCTTTTTATGGTTAATGTATTTTTTTGAAAAATAATATCATATATAATATAATAATATTGATTTTTGTAGATTTTTAATGGGATTTTTTAAAAATATGTATATGATTTATAAATATTAAAAAATACTATAAAACG
Organism: Cherax destructor; assembly: GCA_009830355.1. NCBI lineage: Eukaryota > Metazoa > Arthropoda > Malacostraca > Decapoda > Parastacidae > Cherax > Cherax destructor. The sequence continues at coordinate 13,324 of WNWK01043744.1, read as the reverse complement.
TTATTTTATTGCATTTTTTGACTATTCAAGGCATTTTCAAGGATCTTCTGAAAAACAATTTTTTTGGATAAAATTTACCTATGAGTAAGCTTAAAAAAAAAAAATCATAAAATTTCGCTTACTTTTTCCCATAAATTTCAATTCCAGTAGAAATTCTATTTAAAATTGTGATAATCTAAGAATTTTAGCTAAAAAATGAGTTTTCTTAGAAAAGCACTCAAAACGCTCTAAAACGTTGATATATCCAATAAAATACCAGTTTTAGCACATTTTTCTGAGTTTTTTAATGCTTCATGTATTTTTTGAAAAATAATATGAAATATATTTTGAAAAATATTTTTGAAAAGTATTTTAGCTAAAAAATGATTTGTGTCTGAAAATCACTCAAACCGCTCTAAAACGTCGAAATATGCAATAAAATACTATTTTAGCACATTTTTCTGAGCTTTTTAATGTTTCATGTATTTTTTGAAAAATAATATGAAATATTCTATAATAATATTGATTTTTTCTGAGATTTTTTAAAAATATGTAAATAATTTATAAATATTCAATAATGCTATATAACGTAATTTTATTGCATTTTTTGATGATTCAAGGCATTTTCAAGGATTTTCTGAAACACTTTTTTTTTAGATAAAATATACCTATGAATAAGTTTCCTCAAAAAAAAAAATAATAAAATTTCCCTACTTTTCCATAAATTTCAATTGCAGTAGAAATTCTATTTAAAATTTTGATAATCTAAGAATTTTAGCTAAAAAATGTGTTTTGTTAGAAAAACACTCAAAACGCTCTAAAACGTCGATATATTCAATAAAATACCAGTTTTAGCACATTTTTCTGAGTTTTTTAATGTTTCATGTATTTTTTGAAAAATAATATGAAATATATTTTGAAAAATATTTTTGAAAAGTATTTTAGCTAAAAAATGAGTTTTATCAGAACAGCACTGAAACCGCTCTAAAACGTCGAAATATGCAATAAAATAAAATTTTAGCACAATTTTCTAAGCTTTTTAATATTTCATGATTTTTTTGAAAAATAATATGAAATATTCTAAATAATATTGTTTTTTTATAGATTTTTAATGGGATTTTTTAAAAATATGTAAATAATTTATAAATATTAAAAAATGCTATAAAAGGTTATTTTATTGCATTTTTTGATGATTCAAGGATTTTCTGAAAAACTATTTTTTTATATAAAATATACCTATGAGTAAACTTCCTCAAAAAAAATCATAAATTTTGCTTATTTTACCAATAAATTTCAATTGCAGTAGAAATTCTATTTAAAAGTTTGATAATCTAAGTATTTTAGCTGAAAAATGAGTTTTGTCAGAGAAGCACTCACACCGCACAAAAATGTCGAAATATGCAATAAAATAAAATTTTAGCACATTTTTCTGAGCTTTTTGTTTCATAAATTTTAAAAAAAATAATATGAAATATTCTAAAATAATGTTGATTTTCATAGATTTTTAATTGTATTTTTTAAAAACATGTAAATAATTTATAAATATTAAAAAATGCTATAAAATGTTATTTTATTGCATTTTTTGACAATTCAAAGCATTTTCAAGGATTTTCTGAAAAAAAAAAATCATAAAATATACCTATGAGTATGCTTCGTAAAAAAAATCGTGAAATTTCGCTTACTTTTCCATAAATTTCAATTGCAGTAATTCTATTTAAAAGTTTGATAATCAAAGTATTTTAGCTAAAAAATGAGTTTTGTCAGAAAAGCATTCAAACCGCTCTGAAACATCGAGATATGCAATAAAATACCTTTTTAGCACATTTTTCTCAGCTTTTTCATGTTTCATGTATTTTTTGAAAGAAAATTATGAAATATTCTATAATAATATTGGTTTTTATAGATTTTTAATGGGATTTTTTAAAAATATGTAAATAATTTATAAATAATAAAAGATGCTATAAAACGTTGCATTATTGCATTTTTTGACGATTCAAGGTTTTTTTTAAGGATTTTCTGAAAAACTATTTTTTTAGATAAAATATACCTATGAGCAAGCTTCCTCAAAAGAAAATCATAAAATTTCGCTTAGTTTTTGCATAAATTTCAATTGCAGTAGAAATTCTATTTAAAAGTTTGATAATCTTAGTATTTTAGCTAAAAAATGAGATTTGTCAGAAATGCACTCAAACCGGTCTAAAACATCGAAATATGCAATAAAATACAATTTAAGCTCATTTTTTGTGAGCTTTTTATGGTTTATATATTTTTTGAAAAATAATATCAAATATACTATAATAATATTGATTTTTGTAGATTTTTAATAGGATTTTTTAAAAATATGTATATAATTTATAAATATTAAAAAATACTATAAAACGTTATTTTATTGCATTTTTTGACGATTCAAGGCATTTTCAAGGATCTTCTGAAAAACAATTTTTTTAGATAAGATTTACCTATGAGTAAGCTTCCTAAAAAAAAAAATCATAAAATTTCGCTTACTTTTCCCATAAATTTCAATTGCAGTAGAAATTCTATTTAAAATTTTGATAATCTAAGAATTTTAGCTAAAAAATGAGTTTTGTTAGAAAAGCACTCAAAACGCTCTAAAACGTCGATATATGCAATAAAATACCAGTTTTAGCACATTTTTCTGAGTTTTTTAATGTTTCATGTATTTTTTGAAAAATAATATGAAATATATTTTGAAAAATATTTTTGAAAAGTATTTTAGCTAAAAATGAGTTTTGTCAGAACAGCACTCAAACCGCTCTAAAACGTCGAAATATGCAATAAAATAAAATTTTAGCATAATTTTCTAAGCTTTTTAATATTTCATGAATTTTTTGAAAAATAATATGAAATATTCTAAAATAATATTGTTTTTTATAGATTTTTAATAGGATTTTTTAAAAATATGTAAATAATTTATAAATATTAAAAAATGCTATAAAAGGTTATTTTATTGCATTTTTTGATGATTCAAGGATTTTCTGAAAAACTATTTTTTTATATAAAATATACCTATGAGTAAGCTTCCTCAAAAAAAATCATAAAGTTTCGCTTACTTTTCCAATAAATTTCAATTGCAGTAGAAATTCTATTTAAAAGTTTGATAATCTAAGTATTTTAGCTGAAAAATGAGTTTTGTCAGAGAAGCACTCACACCGCACAAAAACGTCGAAATATGCAATAAAATAAAATTTTAGCACATTTTTCTGAGCTTTTTGTTTCATAAATTTTATGAAAAATAATATGAAATATTCTATAATAATATTGATTTTCATAGATTTTTAATTGGATTTTTTAAAAACATGTAAATAATTTATAAATATTAAAAAATGCTATAAAATGTTATTTTATTGCATTTTTTGACAATTCAAAGCATTTTCAAGGATTTTCTGAAAAAAAAAAAAAAATCATAAAATATACCTATGAGTATGCTTCGTAAAAAAAAATCGTGAAATTTCGCTTACTTTTCCATAAATTTCAATTGCAGTAATTCTAATTAAAAGTTTGATAATCAAAGTATTTTAGCTAAAAAATGAGTTTTGTCAGAAAAGCATTCAAACCGCTCTGAAACATCGAGATATGCAATAAAATACCTTTTTAGCACATTTTTCTCAGCTTTTTCATGTTTCATGTATTTTTTGAAAGAAAATTATGAAATATTCTATAATAATATTGGTTTTATAGATTTTTAATGGGATTTTTTAAAAATATGTAAATAATTTATAAATATTAAAAGATGCTATAAAACGTTGCATTATTGCATTGTGAAGGTCGTCGCCAATCTTCTCAGGAAAAGAATAATAGAAAAAGACTAATAACAAGAAAAATAAACACTTTATTTTAATAGAATGCAATTGAAATAATAAATACGAAAATATGATTAGAATAAACCTATATTAAGAAAAATTAAAAATGAAGGGTGGTAAGTTGGGGGTGGGGGTATATGAAGGAGTGGGACGCTCCACTACGCCCTCATTTAATTGCTGCTGGGTAAGACCTAGTTTCCTATTCTCTAAGTCTAGACGAGCTTTCTCTACTTCACGATCTTTCTCTTTTTCTCTTTCCTCATGTTCTCTAGCTTTTGCTCTTTCCTCTAATTCTTTCTCTAGAGTGCGTGCATCACGTTCTCTAGCTTGTTGTTCTCGTACTTGTGCTCTCTCTTCACGATCAAGTCTATCACGTTCTTTCTTTTCTTCTAGTTCTCTTTCTAACTGTCTCTCTTGTCTCTCTCTTTCAATTTTTTCTTTCTCCTTTCTCTCTTCTCTCTCAATTCTCTCTCTCTCCTTTTTCTCTTCTCTTTCAATTCTCTCTCTCTCCTTTTTCTCTTCTTGTTCCCTTTCTAACTGTCTCTCTTGTTTCTCTCGATCTCTTTCTAACTGTCTCTCTTGTTTCTCTCTCTCAATTTCATTCTTTTTTTCCTGAATCTTAGTAGTTATGAAAGATTCTAAAGTTTTCCCCGAAATACCTAGCTTCATCCCAGCATTCATCCAGAACTGGTATTCCTCCATACTAACCGGGATAACTTAACGGGTGAATGAAACAGATATAATAGAAAACGGAGGGTTCAAATCCTGCTCCGCTACAACTGTACACACAAAACCGGAGGGTTCAATCCCTACTTCGATTTATACAGTATAAATTTGACCGGAGGGTTCTATGCCAGCTCCGACCAACCAGTAAGGAGAATGGGATCACTTGACCATCCACTCTTCCCACTATAATCAAGAGTGTCCTATGACAGTTCCCTTGATACAACATACAAGAACTCAATGAAGAAGATTTATCACTGGAAAATCTCGGATCCCTAGAGTCTATTCCTAAAATAATCTTCAAGCTCAAAACAAAGGTGACAGAAGTAACTAGCACATCCTGCCTTGACTTGACTAACATAAAAAAAGAGTAATTAACAATCACCAAATCCTTTAAATACCTTAACTGTAGTCCCACTATAGTAAATGAATACTTATGAAGGGTGGCAACCGTCGGTGGTGTGAAGCGTTTGAGGTGCACCGCGTAACTGTTGGCGGAGTTCCAATAATGTCGTCAGGTGTCGCCGGCTCAAGTCCAGAGTAGCGTCGAGTCGTGTTCGAGGCGTCGAATCCTTGAGTCGAATCCTGGCAAGGTCGCCACTTGTGAAGGTCGTCGCCAATCTTCTCCGGAAAAGAATAATAGAAAAAAGACTAATAACAAGAAAAATAAACACTTTATTTTAATAGAATGCAATTGAAATAATAAATACGAAAATATGATTAGAATAAACCTATATTAAGAAAAATTAAAAATGAAAACAAAAAAAAAAGATGTATATGATTCAAAGCTAAATATTTACAGCTGTGGAAGTATCACTGAAGCAATGAATCTTAAGAGAGAACTCCGTGGTGGTGGTGGTGGTGGTGGTGGTGGTAGTAGTGTTGTTGTTGCCTCTAGTTTTACCACAAATCCAACAGTCTTCCAAAACTGTTACAATGTCACATATGATGTAAGGGACTCAGTTGAAAGTTGGCCCCTAGTGACGTCCAGTTGCCTGATGTTTCTATTGTCCTGGGGTACTACTGGTGGTAATGCAGAAATCGTGTTCGTTGCTCTGTTTCTCAATAGTTGAGTACACCGGCCACCCACTCAGCCTTGAATCCGATGATCCGAGCGGACACAGAGGACTGTGAAGGAAACCACAATAATTACTCACCACTCTAGCATTAATTTACATAGTAGGCATAAGGCCTTTAAAAGAAATGGCGAACTGTAATAATTTACTCTACCAAACCAAGGCAGGACAAAGCAGAAGTGAAAGTTTTTAAACATGAGTGAAGCTCAAAAATAATTAGAGTAATTCTAAGTAATTCTATTTAAAAGTTTGATAATCAAAGTATTTTAGCTAAAAATGAGTTTTGTCAGAAAAGCATTCAAACCGCACGGAAACATCGAGATATGCATAAAAATACCTTTTTAGCACATTTTTCTCAGCTTTTTCATGTTTCATGTATTTTTTGAAAGAAAATTATGAAATATTCTATAATAATATTGTTTTTTATAGATTTTTAATGGGATTTTTTAAAAATATGTAAATAATTTATAAATATTAAAAGATGCTATAAAACGTTGCATTATTGCATTTTTTGACGATTCAAGGCATTTTCAAGGATTTTCTGAAAAAACTATTTTTTTTAGATAAAATATACCTATGAGCAAGCTTCCTCAAAAGAAAATCATAAAATTTCGCTTAGTTTTCGCATAAATTTCAATTGCAGTAGAAATTATATTTAAAAGTTTGATAATCTTAGTATTTTAGCTAAAAAATGAGATTTGTCAGAAATGCACTCAAACCGGTCTAAAACATCGAAATATGCAATAAAATACAATTTAAGCTCATTTTTGTGAGCTTTTTATGGTTTATATATTTTTTGAAAAATAATATCAAATATACTATAATAATATTGATTTTTGTAGATTTTTAATAGGATTTTTTAAAAATATGTATATAATTTATAAATATTCAAAAATACTATAAAACGTTATTTTATTGCATTTTTTGACGATTCAAGGCATTTTCAAGGATCTTCTGAAAAACTATTTTTTTAGATAAAATTTACCTATGAGTAAGCTTCCTAAAAAAAAAAATCATAAAATTTCGCTTACTTTTCCCATAAATTTCAATTGCAGTAGAAATTCTATTTAAAATTTTGATAATCTAAGAATTTTAGCTAAAAAATGAGTTTTGTTAGAAAAGCACTCAAAACGCTCTAAAACGTCGATATATGCAATAAAATACCAGTTTTAGCACATTTTTCTGAGTTTTTTAATGTTTCATGTATTTTTTGAAAAATAATATGAAATATATTTTGAAAAATATTTTTGAAAAGTATTTTAGCTACAAAATGAGTTTTGTCAGAACAGCACTCAAACCGCTCTAAAACGTCGAAATATGCAATAAAATAAAATTTTAGCACAATTTTTTAAGCTTTTTAATATTTCATGAATTTTTTGAAAAATAATATGAAATATTCTAAAATAATATTGTTTTTTATAGATTTTTAATGGGATTTTTTAAAAATATGTAAATAATTTATAAATATTAAAAAATGCTATAAAAGGTTATTTTATTGCATTTTTTGATGATTCAAGGATTTTCTGAAAAACTATTTTTTTATATAAAATATACCTATGTGTAAGCTTCCTCAAAAAAAATCATAAAGTTTCGCAAACTTTTCCAATAAATTTCAATTGCAGTAGAAATTCTATTTAAAAGTTTGATAATCTAAGTATTTTAGCTGAAAAATGAGTTTTGTCAGAGAAGCACTCACACCGCACAAAAACATCGAAATATGCAATAAAATAAAATTTTAGCACATTTTTCTGAGCTTTTTGTTTCATAAATTTTATGAAAAATAATATGAAATATTCTATAATAATATGGATTTTCATAGATTTTTAATGGGATTTTTTAAAAACATGTAAATAATTTATAAATATTAAAAAATGCTATAAAATGTTATTTTATTGCATTTTTTGACAATTCAAAGCATTTTCAAGGATTTTCTGAAAAAAAAATTTTTTTTACATAAAATATACCTATGAGTATGCTTCGTAAAAAAAATCGTGAAATTTCGCTTACTTTTCCATAAATTTCAATTGCAGTAATTCTATTTAAAAGTTTGATAATCAAAGTATTTTAGCTAAAAATGAGTTTTGTCAGAAAAGCATTCAAACCACGGAAACATCGAGATATGCATAAAAATACCTTTTAGCACATTTTTCTCAGCTTTTTCATGTTTCATGTATTTTTTGAAAGAAAATTATGAAATATTCTATAATAATATTGGTTTTTATAGATTTTTAATGGGATTTTTTAAAAATATGTAAATAATTTATAAATATTAAAAGATGCTATAAAACGTTGCATTATTGCATTTTTTGACGATTCAAGGCCTTTTTTAAGGATTTTCTAAAAAACTATTTTTTTAGATAAAATATACCTATGAGCAAGCTTCCTCAAAAAAAATCATAAAATTTCACTTAGTTTTCGCATAAATTTCAATTGCAGTAGAAATTATATTTAAAAGTTTGATAATCTTAGTATTTTAGCTAAAAAATGAGATTTGTCAGAAATGCACTCAAACCGGTCTAAAACATCGAAATATGCAATAAAATACAATTTAAGCTCATTTTTTGTGAGCTTTTTATGGTTTATATATTTTTGGAAAAATAATATCAAATATACTATAATAATATTGATTTTTGTAGATTTTTAATAGGATTTTTTTAAAAATATGTATATAATTTATAGGTAGTAGGTTGGTAGACAGCAACCACCCAGGGAGGTACTACCGTCCTGCCAGGTGACTGTGAAACAGAAACCTGAAACTGTTTTACATGATGGTAGGATTGCTGGTGTCTTTTTTCTGTCTCATAAACACGCTGGATAACAGGTATATCTAGCTACTTCTACTTACACTTTAGGTCACACTACACTGGCATACACATGCATATATATACATACACACATCTAGGTTTTTCTTCTTTTTCTTAATAGCTCTTGTTCTTTTTATTTTCTCTATTGTCCATGGGGAAGTGGAAAAGAATCTTTCCTCCGTAAGCCATGCGTGTCGTATGAGGCGACTAAGATGCCGGGAGCAATGGGCTAGTAACCCCTTCTCCTGTACAAATCTACTAAAAACGAGAAGAAGAAAAACTTTATAAAATTGGGGTGTCTGAATGTGCGTGGATGTAGTGCGGATGATAAGAAAGAGATGATTGCCGATGTTATGAATGAAAAGAAGTTGGATGTCCTGGCCCTAAGCGAAACAAAGCTGAAGGGGTAGGCGAGTTTCAGTGGGGAGAAATAAATGGGATTAAGTCAGGAGTATCTGAGAGAGTTAGAGCTAAGGAAGGGGTAGCAATAATGTTGAAGGATCAGTTATGGAAGGAAAAGAGGAATATAAATGTGTAAATTCAAGGATTATGTGGATTAAAATAAGGGTCGGATGCGAAAAGTGGGTCATAATAAGCGTGTATGCACCTGGAGAAGAGAGGAGTGTAGAGAGAGAGAGATTTTGGGAGATGTTAAGCGAATGTATAGGAACTTTTGAACCAAATGAGAGAGTAATTGTGGTAGGGGACCTAAATGCTAAAGTGGGAGAAACATGCAGAGAGGTGTAGTAGGTAAGTTTGGGGTGCCAGGTGTAAATGATAATGGGAGCCCTTTGATTGAACTTTGTATAGAAAGGGGTTTAGTTATAGGTAATACATATTTTAAGAAAAAGAGGATAAATAAGTATACAAGATATGATGTAGGGCGTAATGACAGTAGTTTGTTGGACTATGTATTGGTAGATAAAAGACTGTTGAGTAGACTTCAGGATGTACATGTTTATAGAGGGCTACAGATATATCAGATCACTTTTTAGTTATAGCTACAGTGGGAGTAAAAGGTAGATGGGATACAAGGAAAATAGAATCAGTAAGTAAAAGAGAGGTGAAGGTTTATAAACTAAAAGAGGAGGCAGTTAGGGTAAGATATAAACAACTATTGGAGGATAGATGGGTTAGTAGAGTGTAGGCAATGGGGTCGAAAATGTATGGGGTAGATTTAAAAATGTAGTGTTAGAGTGTTCAGCAGAAGTTTGTGGTTACAGGCGAGTGGGTGCAGGAGGGAAGAGGAGCGATTGGTGGAATGATGATGTAAAGAGAGTAGTAAGGAGAAAAAGTTAGCATATGAGAGGTTTTACAAAGTAGAAGTGATGCAAGGAGGGAAGAGTATATGGAGAGAAAAAGAGAGGTTAAAAGAGTGGTGAAGCAATGTAAAAGAGAGCAGATGAGAGAGTGGGTGAGATGTTATCAGCAAATTTTGTTGAAAATAAGAAAAAATTTTGGAATGAGATTAATAAGTTGAGGAAGCCTAGAGAACAAATGGATTTGACAGTTAAAAATAGGAGAGGAGAGTTATTAAATGGAGAGTTAGAGGTATCGGGAAGATGGAGAGAATATTTTGAGGATTTGTTAAATGTTGATGAAGACAGGAAGCTGTGATTTCGTGTGTAGGGCAGGAGGAATAACATCTTGTAGGAGTGTGGAAGAGCCAGTTGTGGGTGTAGGGGAAGTTCGTGAGGCAGTGGGTAGAATGAAAGGGGTAAGGCAGCTGGGATTCATGGGATAAAGATAGAAATGTTAAAAGCAGGTGGGGATATAATTTTGGAGTGGTTGGTGCTATTATTTAATAAATGTATGGAAGAGGGTAAGGTACCTAGGGATTGGCAGAGAGCGTGTATTGTTCCTTTGTATAAAGGCAAAGGGGACAAAAGAGAGTGCAAAAATTATAGGGGAATAAGTCTGTTGAGTGTACCTGGTAAAGTGTATGGTAGAGTTATTATTGAAAGAATTAAGAGTAAAACAGAAAGCAGGATAGCAGATGAACAAGGGGCTTTAGGAAAGGTAGGGGTGTGTAGACCAAGTGTTTACAGTGAAACATATAGGTGAACAGTATTTGGATAAGGGTAAAGCTGTTTTTGTGGCATTTATGGATTTGGAAAAGGCGTATGATAGGGTAGATAGGGGCAATGTGGCAGATGTTGCAGGTGTATGGAATAGGAGGAAGGTTACTGAAAGCAGTGAAGAGTTTTTATGAGGATAGTGAGGCTCAGGTTAGAGTGTGTAGGAGGGAAGGGGACTATTTCCCAGTAAAAGTGGGCCTTAGACAAGGATGTGTGATGTCACCGTGGTTGTTCAATATATTTATAGATGGGGTTGTAAGAGAAGTGAATGCGAGGGTCTTGGCAAGAGGTGTTGGGCTAAAAGATAAAGAAGCAAACACAAAGTGGGAGTTGTCACAGTTGCTTTTGCTGATGACACTGTGCTTTTGGGAGATTCTGAAGAGAAGCTGCAGAGGTTGGTGGATGAATTTGGTAGGGTGTGTAAAAGAAGAAAATTGAAAGTGAATATAGGAAAGAGTAAGGTGATGAGGATAACAAAAGAATAGGTGACGAAAGATTGGATATCAGATTGGAGGGAGAGAGTATGGAGGAGGTGAATGTATTCAGATATTTGGGAGTGGATATGTCGGCGGATGGGTCTATGAAGGATGAGGTGAATCATAGAATTGATGAGGGGAAAAGGGTGAGTGGAGCACTTCGGAGTCTGTGGAGACAAAGAACCTTGTCCATGGAAGTAAAGAGGGAATGTAGAGAGTATAGTTATACCAACGCTCTTATATGGGTGTGAAGCATGGGTGATGAATGTTGCAACGAGGAGAAGGCTGGAGGCAGTGGAGATGTCATGTCTGAGGTCAATGTGTGGTGTGAATATAATGCAGAGAATTCGGAGTTTGGAAATTAGGAGGAGGTGCGGGATTACCAAAACGATTGTTCAGAGAGCTGAGGAGGGTTGTTGAGGTGGTTTGGACATGTAGAGAGAATGGAACGAGACAGAGTGACTTCAGGAGTGTATAAATCTGTAGTGGAGGGAAGGCGGGGTAGGGGTCGGCCTAGGAAAGGTTGGAGGGAGGGGTAAAGGAAGTTTTGTGTGCGAGGGCTTGGACTTCCAGCAAGCATGTGTGAGCGTATTTGATAGGAGTGAATGGAGGCATATGGTTTTAATACTTGACGTGCTGTTGGAGTGTGAGCAAAGTAACATTTATGAAGGGATTCAGGGAAACCGGCAGGCCGGACTTGAGTTCTGGAGATGGGAAGTACAGTGCCGGCACTCTGAAGGAGGGGTGTTAATGTTGCAGTTTTATAACTGTAGTGTAAAGCACCCTTCTGGCAAGACAGTGATGGAGTGAATGATGATGAAAGTTTTTCTTTTTCGGGCTACCCTGCCTTGGTGGGAATCGGCCGATGTGTTAATAAAAAAATAAAATAATTTATAAATATTCAAAAATACTATAAAACGTTATTTTATTGCATTTTTTGACGATTCAAGGCATTTTCAAGGATCTTCTGAAAAACTATTTTTAGATAAAATTTACCTATAGTAAGCTCCTAAAAAAAAAAATCATAAAATTTCGCTTACTTTTCCCATAAATTTCAATTGCAGTAGAAATTCTATTTAAAATTTTGATAATCTAAGAATTTTAGCTAAAAAATGAGTTTTGTTAGAAAAGCACTCAAAAAGCTCTAAAACGTCGATATATGCAATAAAATACCAGTTTTAGCACATTTTTCTGAGTTTTTTAATGTTTCATGTATTTTTTTAAAAAATAATATGAAATATATTTTGAAAAATATTTTGGAAAAAGTATTTTAGCTAAAAAAAGAGTTTTGTCAGAACAGCACTCAAACCGTCTAAAACGTCGAAATATGCAATAAAATAAAATTTTAGCACAATTTTTTAAGCTTTTTAATATTTCATGAATTTTTGAAAAATAATATGAAATATTCTAAAATAATATTGTTTTTATAGATTTTAATAGGATTTTTAAAAATATGTAAATAATTTATAAATATTAAAAAATGCTATAAAAAGGGTTTTTTTATTGCATTTTTGATGATTCAAGGATTTTCTGAAAAACTATTTTTATATAAAATATACCTATGTGTAAGCTTCCTCAAAAAAAAATCATAAAGTTTCGCAAACTTTTCCAATAAATTTCAATTAGTAGTAATTCTATTTAAAAGTTTGATAATCTAGTATTTTAGCTGAAAATGAGTTTTGTCAGAGAAGCACTCACACCGCACAAAAACATCGAAATATGCAAAAAATAAAATTTTAGCACATTTTTCTGAGCTTTTGTTTCATAAATTTTATGAAAAATAATATGAAATATTCTATATAATAGGATTTTCATAGATTTTTAATGGGATTTTTTTAAAAACATGTAAATAATTTATAAATATTAAAAAATGCTATAAAATGTTATTTTATTGCATTTTTTGACAATTCAAAGCATTTTCAAGGATTTTCTGCACAAAAAAAAAAACCCATAAAATATACCTATGAGTATGCTTCGTAAAAAAAATTCGTGAAATTTCGCTTACTTTTCGATAAATTTCAATTGAAGTAATTCTATTTAAAAGTTTGATAATCAAAGTATTTTAGCTAAAAAATGAGTTTTGTCAGAAAAGCATTCAAACCGCACGGAAACATCGAGATATGCATAAAAATACCTTTTTAGCACATTTTTCTCAGCTTTTTCATGTTTCATGTATTTTTTGAAAGAAAATTATGAAATATTCTATAATAATATTGTTTTTTATAGATTTTTAATGGGATTTTTTAAAAATATGTAAATAATTTATAAATATTAAAAGATGCTATAAAACGTTGCATTATTGCATTTTTTGACGATTCAAGGCCTTTTTTAAGGATTTTCTAAAAAACTATTTTTTTAGATAAAATA